>JACXGI010009813.1:0-29291 GCA_016801175.1 Esox masquinongy | reverse complement strand
GGGTCTGGGGTTCATATTATATAAAAAGGAGGGGTATAGTTCTCATATTAAATAAAGGAAAGGAGGGGTCTGTGGTTCATATTATATAAGAAGGAGGTATCTGGGGTTCATATTATATAAGATGGAGGGGTCTAGGATTCATACTGTGTAAAGGAGAAGGGGCTGGGTTTCAAATGACATAAAAACATATTTAAAAAAAGACAGCAAGAGTTCACGATTTTTAAGGCATGAGTAAATGATTTGCTTGTTCCAAGGGTCAAGCACTGATGACTGTAGTTATGACTCCCACTTAGGTTTCAACCTGCGGTCAGATAAGACAGAGAGACAGATAAATCAATAGCGGCCAAATATGTGTGTTTATGTGTGTGAGGTAGAGAAAGAGCGAGACAGAAAGAGGGAGATACACCACTGCTAACATAATAGCTTGAGGCTAAATAGAGCAAGTAGGAAGAGATAGAGAGATACACAAGGAGAGAGAGATAAGAAGAGAAGGATGGAGTGATCATTCACTACCCTTCTCTCTCTCCCTGTGGAGATGGCTCCTATTAATGATGTCACTCCTGCTGCTGGATTTTCTGACTGCTCCTGTAATGAATAGCTCCTCTCTACAGAGCTCACCAGTAGAAACCTCTCTTCTCTTACTCCTTCTGGCTCTCTCTTATTTCTTCTTTTACTTAGTCCCCATCCCTCTCTCACTGGTCCCCCCTCGCCCGCTTTTCTCCCTGCATTTCCTTCTTGCTGTCGAGTGGCTTCTACAGATGGGACTAGAGAGGAGCCAAGCGAGATCGAAGTTGATCGCCAACCCCATGGAGGGTCCCTGAGCGGTGTTCCATTGAAGCTGCATGGGTAATGGTTTGAGCCATTGTTCTGAATTTAGTGGTGCAGTTTTAAAAAGAGCTGCAAAAAGTACAAAGTAAAAGTAATCAGCTGTGTTCACCAGGTAAGGGAAGTTCAATATTATTACATAAATGACCCGGTAAAGTGAGATCATAACCAGTGAATTTAAATGGCCAATAAAATAAAACGAAAAAAAGGGTGAAAATCCCCTGTGCATCTAATGGGATGATTTTGACCCCTGTTGTCCAACTTACAAGTACATTTACCAGATGCGTAAGATGTACAAAGTACTTGGCTGTGTGAACTGTATGATGTCACAACACTGTTTTGTTTAGGGGAGATCAATTCCTGTTGATTTGGTCAAGATCTTTAGACCTTCCTATTTTCTATTCAGATCTGTGTACATTAATATTTTAACAAATTGTTTCCTAATACCACATAACATCACTGAGCCTTTGAAGAGACAAAATGATAAAACATTTGGGGAGGTCTGGAAAACCTTTACATTTTATCTGCTTTTGGGAGCATTTGATTTTTGGTGGTACTGTGAATTTTAGTGATTTTTTTCTTGCTTACATTTGCCTTTTACCAGGTATTAATAAATCCCACAATCTTGATAAAATATAATTGATTTACATTGTAAGCACAAAAATACGCAGACGGGAGTAGACTATGCACAAATGTTCCAAAATGCAGCTGAACACCGCAACACTACAAGGTAGCCTTAAGGAAATGACTGGTCAAACCAATCTCGACTGAGGGAACCACTAACTTTAACTTGCAGTCCCTTTGTTCTACCTCCACCTCAGATGACGAGAGGGATTATCTAAATGATGTAACCTGGAGTGTAGCACAAAATTCTGGGCCCCGTACATAGGAGGTCTCTGAGGGCCCCTCGCCTCATTATTCAAGATTCAAACATTTTCGAGGGCCCCTCTACACGTTAGGGCCCTACATACTTACCCCTTTTCGCCCTGGTCCGACGCCACTGGATGTAACCTTATTTTGTACAAATAATCATGTCAGCTCAACCTATGCTATCAGTAGTATTATATCCGACTGTCGTATTGCTGCATGCTTGCATAAACAAAGAGGTATTTATGTGGTAATCTTGTCCCCATACAGTTGAGTCACACAAGTAGCTTAAGAAATATAAACCACTAGCAATCCTGTATATGTCGACAATCCACATACATTCAGAAACTGCAAGGGTATTGAGTTTTTACACCTAAATGTAGAGTTTATTGTCAGAGATGGATTTTATTAAGATTCTGGTATTTCAATCTAATCCAGACTAGTTTTTATCTAAAACTTGGTTTTCTAAGAACACGGATGTGTCATGATAACACGGATGTGTCATGATAACACGGGTGCAGGACAGAAGGCAGTCTAATCCAAGAACAAACGTCAACTGAAACAAGGCAACGGCACACCAACATCAACAGCAATAATGACCAACAAGAAACACTGCGGCAGGAGGAATTTAAATAGGGACTAAACAAGGGGTTAATGAGACACAGGTGAAAGCAATACACTAACGAGACTGAACATGGAAACAGGAAAGCTAGAATTAACACACAGAACATAGAAATGAAACAACCGGCATGGCACAGGCCGTGGCTGGACATTACAAAATGGAGATATTGCACTTGGTTGGTACATTGTACTTTGAGCAGATAAGTTGGGGAAAAAATCCTTTTTCAGTCTCTTTTCTTAAGTCTATCTGTATTCATAAGGAATTTGAATTGCTTACCTTAAGTATTAAATTAGGAAACAACTGTAAATTACAGTTGTTCAACTGTATCACCCAACATCTACTGTACCAGGAAAGGTGTGTTAAATCACCTAATGGACTAATTGGACAGATTTATATCAAATGAAGTGATTATCACTGGTGATTTTAACATAGACTGGGAGTTCTGTGTTGGCCTAAATTTAAGTAAAATCAGACAAATTTAAAGGAGCCTATAATGTCGACATTGATTATATATTGACAAATGTTCCAGAAAAATATATGGCAAGTTGTGTATTTCCACTAGATATGAGCGACCATTATCCAATTGCATGCATTAGAGATGTCAGAATTCCGAAGGCCTAACCACGTTTTATCACTAAAAGAAATTTCAGACATTTTAGTGAACAAGCTTTTTACACGACCTCTCCCAATGTGATTTTGACTGAATTTCAACGTTAACTAGCACTACAGTATTTCACTAGTGTTTTTATAACTATTGCAGATCAACATGCCCCTTATGTGAGGATAAAAGTCAAGAACAGATCCAGTCTCTGGTTTAAGTCTGGTATGAAATATCTGATGCTATTCATGAATGAAATGTGGCATGGGCAAATGCTAGAAAAACAACTTCTAGCATGGAATGGACTTTCATGACGTTAAGAAACCTATGTAAAAAACGTATTAGAAAAGTAAAAGCAGACTACTATGTAAATACGCTATCTACCTGTAATAGATATCCTTCCAAACTCTGGAAAACAGTAAAAACCCTGAAGAACAAGGCCACCATCGCACCACTACAACAGATTGTGCGGGACTCTGTACCTACCTCTACCTCTTAAAGCTAGATCCAGGGTCATTGATTAGTGCTGCTCCAGTTATCTCTGGAACTCTAACACCTATTTAATCTAACGTTCATTTTGGGGGTTAGTCCTAAAGTCTGGTTCGCTCATGTGCTTCCACTGCATAAGGGTGGGGACACTACTGTCCTTGATAACAATCCTCCAATCTTCAAATTGTCATCACCAGCAAAAATCCTGGAGGCATTGGTAAGTAAACAGAAATCTGTTCAAAACTGTATTTTGAGCAGATTTCAATCTGGTTTTAGACCTGGACTCAGTACAATCACAGCAACTACATTAGTTGTAAATGATATTGTCAAAGCCTTAGATGAGAAATGAATCTGTCTTGCTTTGTTTGTTGACCTGCCGAAGGTGTTGGATGAAGTAGATCACTCAATCTTATTGAAAAAGTTGTCTTCATTGGCCCTGGCCAAGGACACTTGCCTCTGGTTTCAAAATTTCCTTAGAGACAGTACACAGGCAATTGAGCTGATGGAATTAAATCTATATTTCTTGTAGTGCACAAAGGAATTCCACAGGGAATTTATCTTGGGTCCTGTATTGGGTCCTATATTGTTCATTCTATATACACTGCTCAAAAAAATTAAGGGAATACTTAAATCACACATTGGATTTGGATGAGCAAAATATATTGAAGATCAAAATCTTTACTGTACATTGTGTAATTCGTTGAGAACAGGTGTTCTGGGGAATCACCTCCCAGAGCCGGATCAGGGCATCAGTGAGCTCCTGAACAATCTGTGGCGCTACTTGGTGGCATCAGATGCACAGATATATAACATCACTAGAGGTTCTCAATTGGATTCAGGTCTGTGGAATGTGAGAGCCAGTCAATGGCATCAATGCCTTGGTCATCCAGGAACTGCATACACACTCTGGCCAGATGAGGCCGGACATTGTCCTGCACCAGGAGGAACCCAGTGCCCACTGCACCAGCGTAAGGTCTGACAATTGGTATGAGGATTTCATCCCGGTACCTAACAGCAGTCAGGGACCGTTGGCTAGCACATGGTCTCCCAGGCATATCTCCAAGGCATATACTTGGAGGTGCGACCCTCCAAGGATACGCCTCCCCAGACCATCACTGACCCACCGCCAAACCAGTCATGCTGGATGATGCTGCAGGCAGCATAACATTCACCATGGCGTCTCCAGACTCTTTCACGTATGTCACGTGTTCAGTGTGAACCTGCTCTCATCTGTGAAGAGAACGAGGCGCCAATGGCGGACCTTCCAATTCTGGTGTTCTCTGGTGAATGCCAATCGAGCTGCATGGTGCTGGGCTGGGAGCACAGGTCCCACTAGAGGACGTTGGGCCCTCATTCCACCCTCATGGAGTCTGTTTCTGACAGTTTGGTCAGAAACATGCACACCGGTAGCCCGCTGGAGGTCATTTTGTAGGGCTCTGGCAGTGCTGCTCCTGTTCCTCCTCACACAAAGGAGCAGATACCGGTCCTGCTGCTGGGTTGAAGCCTTTCTACATCCTTGTCCAGCTCTCCTCGTGTAACGGCCCATCTCCTGATATCTCCTCCATGCTCTTGAGACTGTACTGGGAGACACAGCAAACCTTGCGATGGCACGTATGGAGGTGTCTGGAGGAGCTGGACTACCTGTGGAACCTGAATGGACTGCAGGTACCGCCTCATGCTACCAGTAGTGACGAGGACACCAGCGAAATGCAAAACTGGAGAAGAATCAGCCAGGAAGGATAAGCAATTGTCTGTGGCCACCACCTGCAAAACCATTCCCTTTTTGGGGGTGGTCTTGCTTTTGGCTCAGTTCACCTGTTGTCACTTTCATTTGCACCAAAACAGGTGACACTGATTCACAATTGCTTATGCTTCCTAACTGGACAGATTGATATCCCTGAAGATGAATTGACTTGGTGTTGTACTGTGATGATTACGTGTTCCCTTAATTTTTTTAAAGCAGTGTTCAGTATTAAGTCACTCTTTAAGAAATTGTGCATTTCATTTTTATGCTGACGACACAGTAATATATGCTACGACTCCTCTAAAACAAGCTGTTGCATAACTGCAGTCTGATTTCCAATTGTTACAAAAATCACTAATGGACCACAGGTTGGTACTAAATGCAAATAAAACTAAGTGCATGCTATTTTGTAGGTCACAGAACCTAGCTTTGGATGACCCTAAAATGACTACCCTAAATGGATCTTCTATAGAACGTGTTGCCTCTTATAAATACCGGGGATTTGGTAAGATGAAAATGTGTATTTTAAAACATGTTGGAGAAAAAGTTAAAGATTATAATGTGTTTCCTTTACAGGTATAAATCATGTCGGTCACATCAGCATAGAAAATATATTGTGCAAGCAACTTATATGTCGCTACTGGATTATGGTGACATACACTGTATATATATATGCATGCCTCAGCTTCTGCAGTCAAATCTCTGGATCTCTGGTTCAGTTGGCTAGGACTCATTGAAATCTAGAAAGGACATTGGTTGATGTTTTTATATAAGGCAGTCATGCAAGAAATTCCTGACTATCTAACAAAGAATTAGTTGGAAGAATAGCAGTTACCAAACACGCTATTTAGACTGGATAGTGCTGGAGATACGACGGGCCTGAACTGGGTAAAACTGGTTTGAAATTTTGGACCCCACTCATGTGCTTGCCATTCAGAGTGATCTGAAGTTAAATGTTTTAGTGCCTATAATATACATTCTACATTTATTATAAATGATTTATTATTGTCAAATGAGATAGTTTTTCTTAACGTATTTATTTCTATTTTGTATGTGTTTTTATTGTTGAAATACAGGGCTCAGCTGTAAAAAAGACAGAGGGTTCAGTTCAAGTGTAAAACAAAGACTGTTATATAATTTGCTTCCTCCATCCATTAGATATTATGCACAGTTTCAGTTGAACTTATTTAATGTTCTTTTTATTTTTACCAAAAATTAAAAATATGGCTAGGAATGTCAATACAGTTAAAGTGGTGAGGACAGTTATGATAATAATAAATCAACACTCATAAATCAGTGATAACATAGCTAGCTAATATATATTTTTTCAGCGCATGATAATTTTATGCGAGTGCTGGTCGCGGACTGGCCATCTGGAGCACCAGGAGATTTCCCGATGGGCCTTTCCAACTGTCCGTGGGCCTGTTTTTTAACACTGGGCTCTCTCAGAATCCGCCAGCCCCAGTCTGGATAAAAAAAAATTATGATGGCTTGTCAGAAAATGTTACAAAAGGCATCATGTCGTCACTGTGTGTTGTGGCACAAATGGCCAGCACCCAATGAATTAGTGTAGCACCAATGCAGCCAAAATAGAAAGCTGGTAGCTTCAGGAATGATGGAGCAGCTCAAGGCCGAGGACAGAGAAGGAGATGCTGTACCGTCCCAAAAGTGAAGACAGTTATTTTTGGTTGTAATCTTTCTTTGTCAGGGGTGAGGGTGTGTCATTTTTTTCCAGTACGAGGGGAGTGTCATATGAAAACATATCAGTTTAGAAGGGAGTTGTTTTTAATGTCTTTAGTTTGATCAGATCTTTATTTTGTTCACTGAAACAGCGAGAGAAGACGCTGTTATTATTGATTAACTGATGATTGCTGCTTTATGCATTGGTACAAGGCAAAAGTAGTAATGGTGGATGGTTATCTCGAAAAGTCATCGCCACATCGAAATTTGGCCAAATAAATAGTGATGTCTTGTGAGGTTGGCACCCTGCCATTTCAGTATAGTGACCTGCAACTCCTAAATGAGAGCTACACAGTGACTGTGAGAAATCTCTGAATGTTCCATCCAAAAAATCTGATATACATTTTCATCGTGGGGTGAGTCTGCAAATATCTAAGCCAACATCTTTCTCCCTCTCCCTCTCTCTCCATCCAAGGTATTTCCTTCCCCCTTTGGTTTCCACCAAGCAACATTCTGCAGAACTTAACCCACAATCTTGTCTGACGTCATCTATTTCAGGGCGTCTAAAATTTCTGTCACTTACAAACACACCAACTTTTTAAATTAGATTTGTGGAAGAGCTACACATCAAAAAGCAACACTGCACTTGCGGGCACAGACCAAGAGACAAATACAATGGATCTGTTGCCTGTCTTTCAACAAATGCCTAAACATTTGGCAAACAGGCCTTATTTAACAAGCAGGTACATATGTGATTATATTTCCACTGAGAGTGACTGTTAGCAAGGACACTAATTAGCAAACGATAAAGCTCTTACACGAAAGACCTACTAGAGATTAATTGGCACTGACGTTTACAAGAGCTCCAGACACTGTAAATAATTTAGTCTGAACAATAATACACCTTGTCAAATGCCGTCTTCATTTTGTTAAACACACAAGACACCACTGAAAAGATGTCATTGTATAATTCTAACATCTGGATGATTGGATGATTGTACCATGATGATTGGATGATTGTTCTGGATGATTGGATGATTGTGTTGGTTAACGTATCAATAAACTGACATTAAAAAAGATTTTTACCCAATGTTGCGAGGAGAAAGTATTAACTAGTACAGTAGTATAAAAAAGACAGGTTTGTAGGAGAAGATAATACTAATTTAACGGGGCCTTGGCAAGGTTTTCACTCAATCTGCAAGGACCTATGTGGTCTGCTGAAAGTGGAAGTCCCAGTCTGGGGCGTCTTGAAACTGCCTGCTCTAAACAACATTTGCTGTTCTCCCCTCTCCCTCTCCTCCCTCTGCTCAGTGTCCTGACCGGAAGCTCCTCTGGTGTGCAGCCAGAGTATTTTTTATTTGTTAGAGCGGGGAAGTTACAGCCAGGGCTTCCTGTCTTTGACTGTGGTGGGCATGCTGATTATTGTAATGGACCAGTATGGAGAAACATCCAACAGCGAGCAGAGCAAATGTGTTTTCTAGTAGTTAAATGTTATTATTATTATGAAAGCATTTAAGCATTTCAATTATTTATCAACTTTTCTACCACTGTTTGGATTGAACCTTGATGTAAGAATTTTGTTTTGGGGTGAGGGGTTCTCTTCTTATTATATTACTTACTCATGTTTGCTTGATATGCCAATAACTATATTGTAAAAAAAAAAATGCTTTTGTGAGGTTTTCCTCATGTAACATATGCATACTACCTGCATCTGAAAGTGTGTCTGTGAGGAAATACACCCCATTAAAATCTTGATCTTTATTTCAAAACTATTGAAAAAGGTTACCTAATGGAATGAATAGCAGTCATGTATGCAATTGAAATGCATACAGAAAATTACAATTCCCTTAGAAAAGGTTTTGTACCACCTTGTCCCATCATCTTCCCATCAAAATATTACAACCACTGTGGATGCTGGTCAATCAGCAATACAGTAGCTCCATTTGATCACAGATAAAATCACATGGAAAATTATGTTTGCTAGGGAGTTACTAACTCAGCTACATCTAACTAGCTTTTGTTGGATCATATTTGACTTTATATGCTCTGGACTGGTTAAGTTTAAGTTTGACTGTCTGGCTCAGCCACATTAGCTAGCTTAGCTCAGCTGGCATTAGCTTAGCTGGTGTCAGCTTAGGTGACGTTAGCTTATCGGGCAGTAGCTTTAGCATAGGCCTTAGCTAACTTAGCGAATGTTGCCGAATCAAATACACTTATACTGCTAATTCTTCCACAAAGCATCTGAACTTTTTGTGCTGATTTTGCCGCATCCCTGCTACTTTTCAATACATAGGAAGTTTGACTGGCTGGCTCAGCTGATATTTTTAACTAGCTAGCTAATGTAGGACACATCGTAGTCTTGTTTTCGTGAATGTCAACCTTAAGAAATGCTACCTATTGATCAACTAAATACCTTAGCTAGATTTCAAATGGTTCAATACTACCTCCTAATCAAAGCATACTTGCTGGAAATGAAAAACAACCAAATTGATACTTATTTTAAACCAAACACTGACTTTGAATTTTACTGGGTGACTATCACTTTTTCTCTTTCCAAGTAATTTTCTATTTAGGTAGGCCTATCTTTTAAATTTGAAACTTATATAGTTACTTAGATAGTATTGAGTATCATATTTTTAATGTCCGTCTTCAGTAAAAATCCACAAACAGTAACGTAGATTTAATAACATAGCCCAGTCACTCCAACTATTTTTTCTCAAAATCCTCATATCACTGTTGATACATAGTGTACTCTCTGTGCTGGGCTGTGTGTGGGCTGTATGCTGGGAATTTATAGAAATACAAGCAACCATTGGACTTTACTATCATAAGCATCATTCAGAACATCCTTAAGAAAGTTCTATATGTGGGTGGGGGGGTCTGGGGGGGGTGATTGGTGCAGTGGCAAAGTCACTTCCTTATAGTTAGCTACTGTGAAGTCTTGTCATGTACTGTGTCTATAATATGCACCTGTTTGATATGCACCTGTTTTTAAAATCTGTCAAGTACGGTCTGCATTCAAAATTGTAGGGATGGTGGCTCTGGTGAAGCCATTTTGAGTTCCAGCTTTGTTACAAATAAGTACCTGTAATAATAATTACCTGTAATTTTTTGTGAAGAACCTAAACTTAGTCCTCAGCAGTGTGAACAGGGTACAATCATCCCCGGTTCATCTAAATCTCCATCACACTAATGTTAATGTGCTTTAACGCTTCCCAAACATGTGGTTTACATTTACATTTTAGTAATTTAGCAGACGCTCATATCCAGAGCAACTTACAGGACTAAATAGGAACTGAAGTACTATTGTTTTTACATTGAAATGAGTGATATCAAAACCTCCCTTATTAAAAATGCAAAACAGCATATTCATTTATCGGTGGAACATGTTTTTCTCTGTTAATTACATTGGCAAGATGAAATAGTATTGCTTCCTGGGACTCAGCAGAGAAAAGGCTGATTGAACAGGGGTGGAAAAACTCCTATTAAAATTAAATGTATGCACAGCCTTCTTCTGAATTCAAGGCAGGCTTTCCTTTGGTGAAATTCCTGATGATTTGAGGCGGACCAAGCGTGCACTGGTTGCTGATGTGCCTGGAATACATTGGAGTGCTGGAGGGCCAGGCAAGAAACCACAGAGGACTCTGGGTAATAAAGCCACAGATGAGTGTGTGTTTGCACTCCTGCACATGTACTGTATGAGTTAGTGTGTCCTCATTCACAGCTGTTCCTCGTCTCTCCTCTGTCTAATGGGTTCTTACTGACAGACACTTTCCTCTGTGCAGAAACAGACTGACCAGGCCCTGTTAGGGTGTAGCCCAGGTCTAGATGCGTAGGCCAGACTGGGGATATAAAAAGGGTGTGGCTGGAGGTTACGCTTGTTAGAGTGCCCATATGGCTAGGCTCACCTATCTCCCACTTTACAAGCCTGGATGATAGATGGGTCTGTGTGGAGGTCAGGACGGGAAGATGTCCTGTGTTCTCTCATCACGTCCCGTATAACTAGACCATCACTTTATCGGTTAAATGTTTACCTCTCAAGGTTTCTCTTCTGCTGAAACACAAAGAACATTGGCCCCAGAGTAGCACAGCAGTAAAGTCACTGCCTGGCATTTAGCTGCGTCAATGTGAGACCAGTGTTCAAATCCTGCTTGTGGATTCTGCGGAGGGCAGCGTAATTAGCCAGCACCGTCCGGGTTTGGAGGATAACTGAATAAGGGTGCACTGCCTCATTGCTCTCTAACGACTCCTTGTGGTGGCCAGGAAGCTCAATCAAGGTAGAAGGGTGGAGAATGCATTCCTGACTGCGTGTAAGGATTCAAGTATAGACTTCATGGTTGAGTGAGCAGGTCTGCTGGGAGTTTCAGCGATGAAGCAGGCCATAATCACACACTGGAAATAAAAAAAAGGATGAGACGGTCATTGGTCACAGGCTGGAATTCAAATGAATCCTCCAATGCTACAGTATGTGTTGCGGTAATGTACTGCACACACGCTTCTTGTTGTGGAGAGCCCAGAACCGTTCTTTGATTTTATTTGACCGCGGAACACATGTGGGTTTGATTTAATTGAAATTTGGGCCCGCTGTTCCATGGAGATTTCATGTGTTTCCGATGAGTGGGTTAACTACCACCTGTTTGTTCACTGTCCCTGATGCCTCTTTATGTTTACCGGTCATTTTCCAAAGAAGCAACTTTAAAAAGGACAACAATCCTTTCCCTTGTGCAATGCCATATCCGTTGTCCCCAAGACAAAAACCCTACAACTTTGTCACGCCTTTTTCTCCTGTTTGTTTTATATATCCAAATAATAGTTGTGATACGCCTCTCTGCACACCAAGCTGTCATGAAATGTCCAAGCTTTGGGATGACAGTTGTGAGCTGGCCACAGCTTGTCCTGGTAGAATTTCCTTGGTTATGTTCATCTCAGCTTCTGTTGATTTAAACATTTTAATTATTGCACTAATAGTGAAGTTATTCATCTTCAGGCATGTAGCTATTTTTGTGTAGTCATTACTTAATTTATAAAGGAAAGCGTTCCAAATGACTCAGATGAACTTGAAACAAACGGTAACATTGGGGAAGACGCCCCCCACGGTTTAGAAAATTATATGTATTTCTTAATAGAGATCTCTATTTCTTAAACAACCCTACTTCAGTTAGTGTCTCTGCTATTTTGTGTGTAAGCTGAAAAACAAAAAACTTTGCTCATCTTTACCAATAATTCTGGAGGGTACAGATCTTTCCTCTGTCTTTCCCCAGTGCAACTCAATGAAGCACAAATATCCCTGGAAAAAAAATCTAAACAATTATTCATAAAATAAAATGTTGTTATTCTGCACATGCACACACGTCTGCACACAGATAAACACAGAGGGTTGGGTAGGTTACTCTTTAAATGTAATCCGTTACTGTTACAAGTTACCTGACCACATTTGTAATCAGTAACGTAACTTTTTGATTACTCAAACTCAGTAACGTAATCTGATTACTTTGAATTACTTTTAGATTACTTTCATTTTAAGAGGCATTGGAAAACAAATAGGAAAAGCCTATAATCAACTGAACACCTTTTGCGGGATCAATCAATGTTAGAGTTTACATAGCTGGCCAAAAACGGAATTCGCATTTTAACTTATGGGTTGTGTAGCCCACAGTGCTTTTGGAAATGGGTTTCTAAAGCATTGCTTTTTACTTCTGGGCTACATCTCTACATTACACGCTAAAGGTCTGTCAGATGAAATTCAACACTACTGTTGTTTGCTCCTTGGGGTTTTAAGGCCGGGTGTTTTGTAAAAGCACTTTGTGACAACTGCTGATGTAAAAAGGGCTTTATAAATACATTTGATTGATTGATTGATTGAGATATTCAGTCATTCCAATTAATCCAATAAACCTCGATCTTCCAGAATCTGACTTTTTATCTGAACATAACCCAAAATCTAATGATGCTTAAGCCTGTTCTGTTATTTGTGTTTTATTCATGTTTTTAATTGCTTCAAATAATTGTTGAAAAATAAATGGCAATTACTCAAAAAAGGTATTGACGTTGTATATAAAAATTAAGATATCGGTAGCTTTTCGCGCATAAACTAAATCTGCAGTAGTCTGATGATTTGTACCACAACCAACATTGTCAAAATGTTGCAGAAACCCCCGGCACGCGAATGAACGTTTGCAATCATGGACACCCGCATAGAAATAAGATTTACCCGCGCGAACGTAACCTGCGATTATTATGGCCATCAGTGATGGATTTTCAAAACGCAAATGAAAGAAATAAACTGTGATTATAAACCTGCACTTTTAGCTTAAAGTAAATGACGTCAGCAGCCAATGATAACCAAAGAACGCAATTTTCAGAGATGCAAAGCAAGCAGAATCACATGGCCTACCTCTATGGACGGAGTTGATGTGGCCGCGTCAAATGCAAATAATCATCCTTTGGCAGAGTGCTTCCCAACACACCTTTTCTCCTCAAATGTCGTGGTAAATTCCATATAATGTTTTATCTTGAAGGCAGCGCCATGTTACAGCTATCTAACAAATAGTTGCCTAATCTATTAAACAATTCCTGTAAAAGTTCTTCGGTGCTACTCGTCCTGGCTGTGTTGTTCGGTGCATTTGACAAATAAACCTTGAAACTTGAAAAAGATATAACACCAGGTAGGCCTATTGCCTATCATTGTTCTGTGAATTATGCGTCGAGTAGATAATTAAATAACATTTTATATGATTCGGCTAATATTATCGAAGATATACTCTGTTTTTACCAGCCATCCAACCAACCAAAACCGGAGAAATTTAAACTAGCGCTTCCTCCGTCACTAAACTGGTTATGCGCGTCCACCTTTGCGCGCATGATGATCACACACAACTGTGGCGCACAATTCATATTTTGGTTCAAATAACGATGTTTTTATTACATTAAATAATAAACTCAAACATACAACGTGTCATAATTATTTCGCGCACCTATTCTTTTTCAATTGAAGTAATCCAAAAGTAATCATAAATGTTTTCATAAGTATCTGTAATCCGATTACAATATTTTTGTTGGTAACGTAACGGAATACAGTTACTGTTTTTTTGTACATTTAACGGATTACTTGTAATCCGTTACCCCCCAACTCTGGATACACAAACACACTGGCATATTTAGTCCCAAATAGAAAAGGGAGAGCCTTTACCCAGGGTGCACCACAGTCAGCACTGCCAACACTGGAAAATCTTAGTAAACCTAGAAAATATTTTATTTGTTGTCTGCTTTTTATTCCTTTGTGTGTGTGTGTGTGTGTGTGTGTGTGTGTGTGTGTGTGTGTGTGTGTCTGCGCCTGTGCATGATTGTGTGTGTCAAACACCCCTGCCGGAAAAATGTTTAAGGATCTTTTAACAACAACAGTCAAGATGAGAATATGTACAGTTCAACACTACTTATTTTTCACCAAATGAAGAATACCTAAACACTTCTCATTAGTGTTTATTTAATATTTTACCATATCCTGAATATACCACATAAATGTAAAGCATAGCATTTCCATTTCTTTATATAACTCACACTTTGACCATTTTGCAGAATGGTGTTCTTTTGCTGGGTCCTAGGGTGATCAATGCAAATTAATAAGTGCAGGGTCCTTGGTGATGGCAACTCTCCTGTGGAAATTGGTTGTGCACCTGGTGTAAAGTTGAGTTGGGGATGCAGACATTTGGAGAGTTGAAAGTCTTTAAAATGTAATTATTTATATTACCAATTATGTACAATGAGTGAAATTGCTTCCCTTCCTAACTGTGTTTATAAAGTATGTTAAAAAGCAGCTTTTATGTGTAGGAATAGTGTGGGCATATACCAGTCATAAAAAATATCTTATACCCTTTTTGGTGTTATTTATATTAGAAGACTAAGCAGTGACTCGATTCACTGATAAATGCCAATAAAGAGGAAACTTAACATGACAATCTGGATTATGGGGTTATGGGGTGTATTTTACACATATATTAACCTAATATATTTAAATGTCATAAATGTATTCAACCATTATGTAAATAGGTTTCCGTTTTGTTGAAATTTACTTCAATATCTTATTTTTGCGTGTCCCCCTGAAAACCAGATGCATCCAACTTTGTTGCCCACTGCAGAGGCAAGGTAAAGTTTAAGGTTAGGTAAAGGCTTTATTTAAAGTTAGGGTATGAGTAGGGGTTAAGGTTAGAGTTCAGGGTATTGACCCCCAAAGGACCCCGTATAGCTCTAACCATATGAACTGTATGATGGCCATACTTGTGCATTCCTACTTACCATGTAATCAATGACCTATGACCCATCATTTAGTGCCATCTAGTGTACAGAATATCTGGCAACTACAAACACAATCTATAGACAACACCATACATAAAAGTTACATTTACTCTTAGATGTACACGCAGACATCAAGATCTGATCCATGTTAAGATACTAAAACTGTCTTCAACTTACCTTTATCCTTGTATTTGTTATTTGCGATTTTCTAAATGTGGATACAGAAATAAAATGTTCTCAACCCAACAAATATTAACAACCTCAAAGCAACAGAACCACGTCGTACAATACAATTAAATGTCTGTCTCAGCACTTGTTCCTGCAACTAAATCATCAAAATGAACGTCTTGTACAGGGATGTAATCAGTGGCTACTGTATGAGTGCCACGTTCCCCAGGCTTGATGGAAGGATAAAGAAGAGTTAGTGACTTCTCTAGTGTGTCCATGCGTTCACGCATGGCTGCTCCTGTTAAAAGACAAAGTGTTGCTGCCTTCCTCTTCGAGGTCTTTGGAAGGTGAATGGTAATTGCTGAGGGGGTGATTTAGCCCGAAGACGGAACAAAGCGCCTCTTTTGTTTTACCAAGGTAACTCTTATACCACAGAGGAGCACAGTACTTCAGTTGTCATAGTAGCATGTTATTCAAGATTTAAACGTGAGTAGTGAAGTGTTGAAGGTTACAGTGTCTGCCCATACGTATCCATGATATCCCTCCCTCTTATTAACAGTATAGTTATCCCATGGCAGTGGTCCTGGATTTTACATCTGGATGGTACAGAAAATGGGCCAACCACATAAACCACATTCCTCCACAACACTGACTTCATGACGCAATAAGCTTCTCAGGAAATCCTAAGCAGCATCTTTCCTCTTATTTCACCAACATGTTACAGCGGCACAGGATATTGATAACAATGCCAAACTCCGTGGGGACATGCTGAACATTATACCTTAGCAAAGACTTCAGGTTAGGGCAGATGAGCCAACCTAAAATATGCATAAACCAAACAAAGTAACCCAAGCCACTACATACATGTGCAACAATGCTAAATTGTCACTTCTTCCGTCAAATACAGTAACATCCACCTCAGGTCTACGATGCAGCTTCTTCTATTGACAAATCCTGCAACAACCAATTAGAAATGTTGACATAGGCTTCTTTGACTTGATCATACACTTTCAACTCATCTCAAGCACCTTTAACAGAAGCAACAGTCAGCCTGTGTGGAAACAGAGCGGATTACCCGACAGATCTACAAGCTGGTTCTCAAACCCTTTCTCTGCACATGCTGTATGTGGTTTTCTCATGACTGTCCCTCCAGGCTTTGGTCGGCCTGATACACCTGTTTTTGAAACACTGGTTGTCAACTTTGAACTATAGATGACAATTGTAATAGGTCTGAGCTATACTCTGTAAACTCTGCAATTCATCCCGCGTAAGTACAGCTGTTAGATGCGGTATATTGGCCGTATAGCACACCCCTCGTTCCTTATTCATTAATTACACAGATGAAGGTTATTGAATGAAGAGTAGATACATTTCATTAATCCAGAGTAAGGCAAGTGCACAGGGCAAGGTGAACAGGAAGCTGACAACTAGCTAGAGTAGTGCTCATCTCAAAGGGTTCTTCATATCTGACACAATCCAACATTTCAGATGGAAGTCCTTATGATTGCTGATAATCTAAATACAAAACACATCGTCCAATACTAAAAAATAGGTCCCTAAAGAGATGGCCCCCCCAGTATGAGCCCAACTGGCAGCCAGATGGCGCTAATTATGTTGTTTGTCATTGACAGTAATGTGCCCAGCTTGCTATAAGCTCTTATCCTCTGTCAACCTTTGTCCATAAAACATCCTCCACTCAGGCAGCAAAGGTACGGGTTTCCTACTACACTGTAAATGGTAGGTTGGCCAAAAAAACAGGGAAATACACCTACTGTGATCCTAAACTAAAATGTTCCACCCCCATTTCAGATTTTTCTGAAATGGGGTAAAATCGTCTGGAGGTTCCACACCACATTCACCCAAAATACATTCTAGCAGTCTACTGTTTACCCCTGGCTGGATGTGATGCACAACATCAGGACAAGCTGCCATGGTGGTAGAAAATTGACTTTTATGACAGTGTCATGTTTTCAGTTCTTTTAATCAGCACGCAATTAAAAAGCACTAAATAGACATTTTCCACCAATTTTTGTAAACAAAATAAATGTAAACAAACATTTTAGAGCATTAATAAGGTTACATCTAAATGTCTGACCTCATGAGCAGTCTATGGCCTTGTCTATGAATATGTATTTGACATAGCCTACTCTACACTTTGTTAGAAAGGAACATTTTGTACAATTTTACCTAATTCAGGAACTCTGCTTTGTATAACTAAAGAGTGTTCTATTACTTACATATATAGACATGTAACTTGTCTTTGCTGACATCCCTGTGTAAATTCTTGCCTGGCAAAGTTATGACTAGTTATTAAAACACTTACAAAGCCACAGTTGCCATCTTCCCTGCTGTTTAGCAGTTTTAATGCAGAGGGTAAGACTAATTTATATATCTGCTCGGCTTGCTCACAGGCACCTAACACTTTCTTGATTACATCGATTGGAATGGTTTTCAGCCCATGTGTGGGGTCCAACTGACTTTCCTCTTCAAAAACATCCTGGCTAGAGAAAGGAAGTCTCGATCTTGCCCTCTGTCTTGGTCACTCTCAATAGTTGGTTTTTGAGCTGTACCTTGTAGAAGAGCATAATGTAGCATATGGAGGAGCATACAAAATATGTTACCAATACACACCCTTGAAAATTAAACATTCATTGTATACATAATATGTTACCCAATAAAAAAAGACAGTGACAAAACACATCGTCTGCAGATTTTTTTTTGCATGTCACCTTTTCACTCCAGTGTGGAGTATGAAACCTAGGGCCAATAAAGTTACATTATCTCTGTTGAGCCATAAAAGAAACTGAACTATCTCCATCTAGTGGCAAGAAAAGAGCGATACACCTGATGTTTACCATCTGAATGTACTCTCTACATCACTGAAATTGTTGGGGTTGAGGTCCATTTTGACATTGACTGAGATACATACAACAAAACATTATAGAAAATGAACACAACATAAAGGCTTCCTCTTGTCCTTCACCTCAATCTTGCAATGTTATTGCTCAGAAAAAAGGCTGATGTGGCCTATTAGCCAAGTTTATTATGATAGTGTGTGGGTGGCCACCAGACCTGTTGAGAGGACTGAGCGGTTTCTACATGACAGAAGTCAGTCTGGCTGAGAAGAAGGAATGTTGTAGTGCGGCATTAATACCGTTATTGGGACAGGGCATGGCTTGAACAGCACTAATATAATTTATAAAGAACCAGAATCACAATATTGAATCACAACCAAAAACAACCAATACAAAAGCAGCACTGCCTGCAATTACAGACAATGCTTTCACTGGACCAAACAATGATAAATCATTAACCAGTCAGTAAATTATTATCAAGGCGACTGGAAATAGTGCTTTAATATAAACCCCATCAACTCCAATATAACCTGGAAAAGGAGTGGAAGCAAACCAAATGTACTGTGAACGGAAGCAAACACAAATAGTCAATGTACTGTAATGGTACTGAACATTTCTGAAAATAAACATTGCTGGCCTCGGACAATACAGTATACAGTATGCAACCAGCAACACTAGTTGATCAACAAGTAATACCGCCTACATTCAGAGGTTCCATTTAATAAAATAAGGAACAGGTCACCAAAAACAAGTTGGGCAAACAGAGAAAAAAGGAGATAGCAGCCCAAACAGAGTCCCTCACTCATCAGTGCTCTCACCTGGCCCTTTCACGAAAAGAGCCTCGTCGGGACATATGGCTCTCAAAGATACGAGACAGACCCAATCTGCGGTTGATTCGGTTACGGAGGTAGAATCGACGGCTGCCTCCTGCGCGAGCACGGCTGCGGAAGTGGTACGTGGGCGTGACGGCGAGCGGTCTGGGCGGATTGGCTGTGTTAGAGGGCACACTGCTGGCTGTGGCTTGGGTGGTGGAGGCGGAACGACTGGAGGAAGGCCCAACAGAGCGAGTGTTTGGGTCGGAGGATGGAGCACTGACAGTGGCGTACCCCTCCGCCGCCACAGCAATGCGTTCTAGGCTGGAGCACATGGAGGACAGGAAGGGCAGTAGGCGTCTGACCAGCCTGGTGTGGCTCGTAGCCATGCGCCTTACAGTCATCAGCATAACACTGAAGTGGAGCAGGCTGAGGCGGCTGTGACCTTCTCCTCTTCCGTGGGCCTGTCGAGTACTGCCCTGCCTGGAAAGGGGGGTGTCTCTGTTCAGAAAGCCGGGGGAAGCGGCAGTGGCAGGGGGAGCCATTACTGAGGGGCTGGAGCTGGACAATACAGTTTTTCCCAACCCCTGGTTGACCTGAATGCACCTAACGAGGCAAGATCAAAGGGGAGGTTTAATTAAAATCATAATGTGTTCCTTCAGTAGGCCATCTCACAATGTTTAGCACATTAACAACCCTCTATGAAATGTATTAGGCATATCCCCTGGTCCACTACATGGCATTTCATTTTGCAGTACTGATCTGACCTGACAAGATGTTTCAGACATATTTCTAGGTCAACATTCTAATTCTACAGAACCACAAAGATGTTGACATGGATCAAAATCTACTGTAAATAGCTATGCTGGCCAGGGCCATGTAACCATCGTTAGTAAAGGTATCACCTTGAGTGCACGTTTTTGAAGCAACTTCTCATAAAGCAAATAAAAACACCTGAGCTAAACAACAACAGAAACTGACCAGTACGTTCAAATTTGACAAAGATAAAAATGACTCACTCAAAGGCTCCTCTTGCTGATTGTTGGACTGATGGATGGGATGATAGTATTGCTAGCTAGCTAGTTTTAGCTGTTACTTTAGTAGTTGACGTAGCTAATTGTCACTGAAATTTGTGAATATAACTTAATGTCGCTGCATCTCATTACTTTCGACTCTCTAAATATGCTAGCTAATTAACACTCAACAAATCGCCATAACCGTGGGGTTGCACTTGTTCCACGTTTTTCGATAGACTTTAATTAACTGAAAGAATTAAGGGTTCAATTTCCAATTCAACAACCACATGGATATGTTTGCGCTTGCGCAGCTTGGTCCAGAATTAACGTAAGATATCCTGTGTTGGAGGAAGAGTAGGACAACACAGCTGGAATGAGCACTCTACAAGGCTGGAACTCTTAAACATCTCTTAAATCGTAATGCAGGATATTGACGGTGGCTACAAGAATCTGATTTATAAGGATAAATACATAATCTGAATTCTGATAAACTGGCGAGTCCATTTGAAGTGTGTGTGTGTTATCCACTAATGTGTGCAAGTGGGCACCTGAAGCCCCCAAAAAGATAGTACAACTGTAAAAATAGGTCCTCACAAGGTTTTTGGCAGGTCTCCACTAGGGATGTGATTTTCAGCGTAAAGGTTAAGTTTATGTCCAACATAAGTCTTTTCATCTCTAACTGTTTTAATGTGGAGAACACAAAAATGGTATACTCAAAATCAAGAAAACAATCCCCCTATCTGCCTCAGATAGTCACATTGCATTGATTTCTTTTTCGTCAACCTCTCCATCACATCTAAACTTCTTACAAATTGTATAGAATCGTGTTCATTTGGCAGCATGTTCGGTTGAGTTTGATGCTTTGAACCTAATTCGCTCATCTGAAGCGAGCTGTCTTCTGTAATATAGTGGTCGGAGAAGTAAATCCTCTCAAGTTCAAAATGTAATAGCACTGGAAACGTTTTGCTAATCAATATAACTTTCAGCTAGCCCACCACCATTTTTTATAGAAATGTATGCAGGTTAAAACATTTTTTGGAGATCGTATAAATGTCATGAATGGAAATTCTTTAGACAAGTTTCAGTTCGTGAAGTTCGGCTTGCGCGACAGACCAGACGTCATGTAATATCAAAGTGATCAGTCTTTTTTTCTTTACCGGAAGGCAAGAAACCTAGCTACAACTTTCTAGGGACACTTGAGAGAAGAATAAGATCTGTCATTTGTAATATAAATAAAAATAAATTATAATGTACTTCAACAAAATAGTTAGGTGGCCAATAATTGGGGACGATGACTGATAAGGGGGACGTATTTTTTAGCGACAACACTAACCAACTACTGAAAATATTAATTTCCCATTAATGACTTGCTAGCTAACATTTGTATGTCACTAATCATCAGGAACACAATTGCAAAACTGTGCGTGTTTCACAGATTCACGTTTGTTTGGATTTGAACTTAACGTATTGCAACGTATTCTGTTCAGACGAAGGGAGGTTGTTAAATGTTTCCTTTTTTAATTATGATCAATTTTTAATGACTTCATTCTGAGATGAATAGGCTAATGACTAAATCTGTTTTTGAAATTATTCATAATGATTCAAAGAAATCTCGCTTAGAAACAGAATATACTGTATGTAGATGTTCCTTTACTATAAACTAGTTGACAAAAGTATTTTGGCTACATTATACAGCCGTTTTTGTGACTTTTGTTGGTGTTGGATGGATGACGACAGAGTTGACTTTAATGTCTTTATTTAGATAGAATTTAAATCATATTAGTTCAGAGTCTAACACAAACTATGAGACAGGCATACTTTTAGCCAACCTTGACCAAAAATAACCTCTTTTTTTTGATAGATTTTACACCCATTTTTACTCTAAAACGATGAAAAGATGTTTTGGGGAGTATGCCCAGACCCCCCAAAACGAGGCTTAGCCCCCCCATCCATGATTTTCTAGTGAGGTCCCTGGTGTGATGGTCGGATGGAGGGGACAGAGGCAACACATCTTACTGTTCATTGCTTGTTTTTGCTAATATACCACAAGATTTAAAAGCAAAACAGTCAGTAGACCATTAATGACAATACAAAGGCCTTAAGTGCTAAAAGCTAAAATAATGAATTTCATTTTATATTCCACTGATGCAAAACAAAGCCTTTTTTCATGTCATTGATTTTACTACAGCTGTTGGGGCAGATTCAGACAGCTGTGACATAATTAGATATGGGCAAATGGCACACGAATATAGGCAAATGATTATAACACACAGCAATGTATTACTATGGCAAAATACACTCCATGATCAAGTTATCTTAATCAAAATGTCCCTAAATGAATAGATGAATCTGCAAGGCAACAATAAAATCAAACATTTAAAACACTAAAACAGACCCCAAAATGACATCAAATGTAAACACTGTCAGGGATTAGTTTATTATTTTTTTTTTTTTTTAATGATTGACAACAAAGGCCTCTGGAATGATGTGAATGTTCCCACAATGTATACTCTTAGAACAATGCTGATCCACAATGGAAAACAATAATTTGTGTCAGAATGTCATCTGAGCTGGGAATCTAAATGAATGTTTTAGTCAGAATAGGTTGAATATGGTTGAGTTCAGCGGTGATCTACAAGAACAAAAAACCGGTGATAATGTGAGCTCTGAGCTCATCCCCTAAATATCTACAGTACTGTAATGTTGACACTGTGACACATCGCCCTGGTACATAACACTACACAATTTAACAGTCTCAACCACAGATTCATTACTCAACAGTCAATAAATACATTGACAAAGACTGATCAACACATTATGAATGAATATATAATATACATTTTTTTCTTAGCGGTCAGAATATATTACTCTCTATATACCTCTTAATAACAGGCTCCTGGGTAGTAGTATTACAGCCGAACTGTGACAAAATGAATATAGTTGGTCTCTGCTTGGCATCTTGCTATGGGCTGAATGGCCTTGGCACTGACTAAAAACAAAATACTCCGCTAGTCATAATCATAAAACGCATTATAAAAAATAAATGTCATATCACAGAAGTAAACGTATTGCATAAAAGGCTTGGTCATATTTTGTAAAAATGAAAACCCTTTCCCATGGGCCGGTATGAGTTACATGTAGTATTTACTACTGTAGCTAGAGTCTCAGAACAGGCAGGAAACACTATGCTTTTACACCAGGATACGACTCTCACTACCATTCAGAAAACTCATAATGACACTGTAAATAATTTATAGAAACATCATTTAGTTATTCAGTCCTGGCTCTGGAGAGTGACATTATGTGCAGGATTGTGTCCTAGCTCCACGCCTGATACGGGGGCCTTGGTTAAAGGTGTATTAGTGCAGGAATGGAACAGAAGCCCATACATCATGTAGCTCTTTCAGACTAGGGTTTTGTGACCTAAGTAAAATAATCCAAACAGGAAGGCTATTTGTAAATATATTAGACATTATTCACGACAGCTGGCATTCTGCCTACAGTTCAGCCGGTAGTAGTGTTTTAGTAGGTATGGCTGAGCCTAAAATGGCATCCTATTCCCAACATAGTGCCATACTTTTAACCAGAGTTCTATGGGCTGTGTGGTCAAAAGTAGTGCACTATATAGCATTTACATTAAAGCCATTCAGCAGACGCTCCTACCCAGTAGGGAGTGAATACATTTGCTAACTTTTTGGTCCTGGCTGAAATAGGGTACCATTTTGGACACCAGTCTGGTAGCAGGCTCAGATGTCCAGTCACATCCTATTTGGCACATTGAGGTCAGAGGTCAGAAGAGGCTACATCCTGCTCCCATTTAGTCCGTCTTCCAGATGGCATTGAGAACCTTGACCACCTCCTCGTAGATGATGAAGACAATGGCCACATCTAGACACACACGGCCCAGCCGAGGAACCGTCCCCTTATAGAACCTAGAAAACACAAAACAAGGAGAGTACAGCATAGAATTATACGCATGTGTTCCAAGAGAGTATATGAAATATTACCGACCAGAAGTGTTTAGTGGTACACTTACGCTCGGACACCCTCGTGTCTCATGATCTTCACGGCACAGTCCAGCGTACTCTTATACTTATGAGCCTCCAGACCCTTAAAGAGAAAGCACAGGGTTACTCACTGAGAGGAAGTTACCCCTCTACATGTTATCTAAGAAAACATTCCACCCTTTCTGCTCTCTAGCGTCTGTAGTCGTACTCTATCCTTTACCTGCATCCTGGTCTTAATGACATCTAGGGGAGTGTTCCCGAACACGCTGGCTGCTCCAGCAATGGCTCCAAAGGTTCCTGTCACCACAGGGTTAATACTCTTACTGGGGTTATCCCCTGGGGAAAGGAGAGACGGACACATTCAGTTGGAACACTCAACTACCGTTTCACAAGTGACCACTAGGGGTCACTTGTCTTCAGCCAACCCATTGTCCGTGGGTTGCACACCCATCCGAGAACAACTCTCCTCCATTCATGTATTAGTATTCACCGTGATTGAAAGGCTTAAGCTGATCCTAAATCAGCACTGTACGCTGAGTGACCTGGTATACCCCTTGACATACATGGCCCCCTGATGATAATGGCTGACAATGTTGCACGTACCTTTGTACCAGTTCCTGAGGGAGGTCATGACGTAGAAGCGGATGGCCTGGTTGGAGCCCTGCTTCAGGACGGTGGCCGTCAGGCCCTGGTAAGTCCCCATTACACCTGGAGACAGCAGTAGACAGCAGCAGTTAGCATCACTGGATGAATTAGTTAGCAGCATAATGCATTACCCTCTTTAAACTGTGGATGTCAGTGTGAGTCCACACATTACATCAACATATCTCAAATGCCTCTACACAGCACACTACTTTAGACCAGATTATGGAACAGTTTTGGGCACATATATGGCACTTGTTGACTGCTGTAGGTTAGAGTGACTGGACCATATTGCCCCGGCTAAATTAAGCTAATGTAGCAGAAGTGAAAGAAACGTCTGACAAAAGTTTCAACATCTGCCTAAACCTTAACAGTACCAAAAAAGGGTGGAGGAATGCTAAAGAGATCTTAAATTAGACCCCAGATGAGGGCAACATCTCCTCATCCTCACTTACCTTGGGTTCTGATGATCTCCCTGACTCCATGGTAAAAGCCTCTGTATTTGGGCTTGGCTGAAGACTGGTCGTGGATGAACTTAACCTTGAGAGAGAACAGAGACAGTTAGATAGAGCCAGACCAACACCAAATATACACACACACACACACACACACACACACACACACACACACAACAACGACAGCTTAATGTACAGCTTAAAGAGTTTCATACCGTTTTTTTTTTGTTGTTGTTTTTTTTAATGTATTATCAGTTATACAGATTACTGACAGCAGGCACTGAGACCAGACAGACAACCTTGAAAGAAGATGTTTGCGGAAGGCTCGAATCCACTCACTATCACCCAGCTGTTGCATTACCACTCACCAGCCATTTTGTTAGGTAACATTTTCTTGTCAACATAAACAGCAAATAATGTGGCTGCATCTCAGTATATAAAGCATGCAGACATGGTCAAGGGGTTAAGTTATTGTTGGACTAAAGGTTAG
The DNA here is from genome assembly GCA_016801175.1 of Esox masquinongy. NCBI lineage: Eukaryota > Metazoa > Chordata > Actinopteri > Esociformes > Esocidae > Esox > Esox masquinongy. Next base: position 3,729 of record JACXGI010009813.1, on the reverse strand, counting down.
AATTGGGAAGACATCTTTGACCATGGCATGATGGATGTTGCCAGATGTGATGGTTCCAGCATCTCAGAAACAGTGTTGGTGTTAATGAGTCAGTCTGGCAGTGTTAATGAGTCAGTCTGGCAGTGTTAATGAGTCAGTCTAGCAGTGTTAATGAGGCTATAAAGAGGATCTGTCTCAGACATACCTTGACTGTTTCCATGGGACAGACTATGACCACAGCCTCCATGACTCCAGCCCCTAGCCCACATAACAGACCCCTGGTGCTGTTCAACTTCCCTGCCTCATCACGTGCATGATTACTGAGAAACTCAAACACACCAAACCTGAGAAGGAAAGGAGAGGAGGAGAGAGATGAAGAGAAAGACACACAGACACAGATGAAAAGAGAGAGAACAAGTTAACATAGAGTCCATTCCATTTGATCACTTCAAATTCATTCCACTAAGTGCAAGTCATTATTATTAACAAGCAAAGCTGCAGTTGCTCCAGTCATAAGATGTAACGGTGATATCAGGAAGAGGCGTCAGCTTTCGGCTCGACTGTCCTGCACAATCAGATTGACTATGGATCGGTCACTGTCTGTCCATTAGTGCATGACCACGTTAGTTAGGTAATGCCTCAGACACCACCGCCAGTCAGTGAGGTAACGCAAAGTTCCATTGACTTTATAGTGCGGGACAATCATCCGTTGTCTAGAAAAAGTCTATGATGTTCTGGGTTATCTGTGACAATGAAAAACTGAGTTAATTCCCTTACTGTTTTTAAATATTAGAGAAAATACATTACCCAGAATGCATTAAATCAAACAGTGCCGTATGGAAGGCATCAATCTAACATCTGAAAAAACAATGGTCATGCAGTGCCTTCAGAAAGCATTCAGTACCCTTCAGTTTCTCCATCTTTTGTTGTGTTACAGAGTCAATTCATAATTCATTAAACTAAAATTGTTTGCCATCAACCTATACACAATGATGGTAACAATGTTTTTTCATCAATTATAAATGAAGTCTATTACACAACAACATTTGGAGAAAGAGAAGGGGCCTGATTACTCCCGAAGGTACTGAAAGTGGGACGGACAAGAAAGTCTGAGCAGATAAGGAGAGCCAGGTCCTCTTTCTGCTCTGTAGGCAAGCACAATAGTCATGTAATGGATGCAAACTTCAAGTAAATTGACAGTTGGGTATACAGAGGATGTAGGAGAATTTAGAAAGGTCAAACACCAGACGGGGTGCAGAATTCTGGATAAGTTGCAGGGGTTTGATGGCACATGCATGGAGCCATATGAACAGTGAGTTAGAGTAATCCAGGCATGAGATGACAGGCGCCCGTATTAGGATTCATGCCACTTCCTGTGTGAGGTAGGCTCGTACACTAACAATGTTGTAAAGCGTGAACCTGCAGGAGCGAGTCACCATCTTGATTTTTCTATAGAACAACAGGGTGTTGTGTAGGATCACGCCAAGGCTCTTTGAACTCTGGAATGGGGACAATGTGGAGGTTTTACCTGTGATGGACAGCTGTTTAGACAGTTTGTGGCAAAAGTAATTTATCTGAGTATTTTATTGCTAAATCAAATCAATGTCTTTTTCGCCCCTAATGGCCAAAGTAGAGCCACCTTGCAGAGGTGATCCATTGTCATATAATGGGACAAGTGGTGCTGTTGGGAATCCCTCCTCAGGAAGGATGGAATGAAAATCCCTGTAGTACTCAAAACATTTTACAACATGTGTGACATATTTTAAAATTGAGCGAAGAGGGAAGTTGAGCGATGTAAACTCCTGCCTGTGGTGCACATTGGTTGGAGTCCATCAAATAAAGCATTTCAATGCCCACAGTATGTACTAGCATTAGCGCAGTAACTGAGCGTTTGTACTAGATGTTGCTGTTGAACTTTACTCAGTGTTTTACATAGTTAACACTAACAGTCTAGGCTGGACCCTCTTTAGCTGAGCGGCAAAGCTTGCGAACAAGGTAACAAGCAGTGTAATACAGAAACTGACACTGTATAACTGTGAATATGAGAAAAATCAGAGTAACTGCTACCTCCGGATGAGGTACAGAAACAACAAATAGACAACAAAGAGTTCTAACCACACTGGCCAACTTAGAGGAAGGGATGTAGGGTGTAATCAGCTATATTCTACACCAGTTAGGTCTCTGAACACCATACACTGCTTAGTAATCATAGTAAGAGTACTCTCCCAGTCCTACGGAAGGGGATACGTAGATACACCTTGAGGCGAGAAGCAAACGACTTCCTTCCATGTCCAGGTAAAGTGAAACAAACCGCTTATGATTCTGAATACCCAGTACAAGGCACCACCATGTTAAAATATGTCTCCATAATGTCTGATGAGTCAGCACAATGGATGCCCAGCAACTGCTGCCATGGAAGCCAGCTGAGTGTTTCGTCTGTTATAAAGCACTGTAATCAGTCAGGAGGTGCTGTGCCAAAGAGTCCTTCACTGGGAAGGTTATTTATAGAAGAAATTGGATTGTGGTGATGGCAGGAACAAACATAACATGGTGGAGGAGAGGCAGACCAGGAGAGGGAGTGGAGCAGGGAGAGAGGGAAGTAAGAAGAGGAGAAAGACACTGACACTTAACTTTGATTAATGGTTGGTTTCCTTGTAGCCTGGTAGAGCAGAATGTGATTGCATGTTTAGGCAGGTTATATAAAACTAGATTTCGTATGCCTCTTCAGGGCACGTGTTATACTGACCTGTGTGCATTTTGGGTTGACTTACACTTCATAATCTCTTCCAGATCTACCTTTCTTTTTGTTCCCCTTCTTTTTCTTCAGTGTCTTTTTCATCACAAAAATGTGTTTTCTTTGTCTCTCTTCAAGGCTCCTGTTTGCTTGTTTAAGTGACAGCCACTACACAACTCACACTCTGTCTGTCATGCAGAAACACACACACTCTTACTGAGAAACAGAAGGCAATGATGCCTTCATATCTTGACAGGAGTTTCTAAACAGGTGTCTCCTTCACCCCCAACCCCTGCCTTCTCTGCCTAACTCTCTTGTCTCATCCAGCATAATTGGAATCCAAGGAACTGGCAGTATGTTTGTTTTCATGATGCTTTACATTGTCCCATTAACAAAGCCACTATGGAAAAGAAAGAAAAAAAACATACGTATAAAAACAATGATACATACTTCCTATTTGGTTTTAGTCGTCATTTAAGTTCACAGCACATTTTTGCAAGTTTATCCCACTTGAACCTCCACCCACAGATTTAAAAGCCATGGACTACAGTATGGACAGAAAGAAGATTATATTGGGAAGAAGTCTTCCCAATATAATCAAGGACATCTGGGCCAACAGCCATGGTCCAGGATGAGTCACCACCACTTAAGTCATCACAGAGACCATGGAATGTCTCCTAAAGCCCATTAGGGCTCTATCTGCAAAGTCAGTCGCTCCTCATTAAGTGATGGAGGAAGGAGGGTTGTAGGAAGGAGAGTTGGTGGGTTGGATGATAACGGTCAGTGTCTCTCTCTGGCCCCGCCCTTAACATTCCCTCATCCCCTCCCATGACCTTCCTGTACTGCACCACTCTCTATGAAACAGGCAATCAGCTAATGGGCCAAGGAGACGCTGGAAAATGGGGTAGGAGGATGGACTTGTACAGGGAAAGGAGAGAGAGCTCCTTTCTTTTTCATTACTGAATAATGTAAAACACACACACACACACACACACACACACACACACACACACACA
>JACXGI010009812.1:8190-29397 GCA_016801175.1 Esox masquinongy | reverse complement strand
CCAACCCGCCGGCAGAACGAGGGAGGCCGGAATGTCCCCGCGTTCAAGAAGCGCCATACCTGACTTTTTGGGGGTGAGGGGGGGGGGGTTCAAGAGGGTGGGAAACACTTTGGGAGATGGGGGAAGGGTTAGCCTCTAGCAGTAGCAGGGATTTAAAGTGACAGGGTGTATTTTTCCCCTTTGGCATGGATGAAAGATGTTGTGCAGCAGGAGAGTCATGGTAAAGATGTGCAAATTCATGATTTCTTGTGTTTTACTTGTTAGATGTTTTTTCAAGTTGTTTGTAAGGAGCTGGCAATGAAGCATTTCACTGTACACAATAAAACCTGGAATAATAATAGGAAAGCTATTTTAGTGGGACTGCTGATTATTATGAAGCATGATGTTTCACATCTGAGGCATGATGTTTTTCTAGATAAAAATATGAGATTCAGATATTTTTGTTTTTTACACTACGGTGAGAAATCTGTAATGTAGCCCACGTGTTAAGCTTTATGATAATGTGACATTATGATAAGCTTTGCTGTTACTGTGCATTATCACTTTTGTGGTTTGTTGGTCACCATGCACATACACAATCATACTGTCCTTTTACAACAGAGATGCTGTACACACTCTGAGAAGATTTTTAAACCAACAGAAAAGGTTCCTTCTTTGGAACAAAAAGGAGAAAAGTGTGGTGTGTAGCCAAAGGGAACTCTTATCCTCTGGTGATCAGCACCTCTCTGTCAGTAATGGGCAAGAAGGAGTCTAATTTTTTAGAGTAGTGTTAAGAATCTCACCGCTCTAGCGGTGAGAGATGAGGGTTTTGGCTGAGCAGTGATTGATCTCAACGCTGCCTGTGGAATTTCCTTCTTGTGTCGTCCGCCTCACGCTGTGCGAGACTTGGCGCAGTCCTTCATCACATGTTACGCGAACACAGGAAGCAATGTACACAATGCATTGCTCGCAAGCCTTCCTTATGTAAATGGCTTCAGTCGAGAAACACGTCTCTCATTAATGCGTCGGTTTATTCTGGCTTCCCTCCTAATTAACTGCAGATCTTTAGAGCCCACAGTTCAAATCCGGGTCTAATTTGTAAAAGCACCGATCATGAAAGACTGTTGCAACATGGATGTCCTTGTGGCTCCCTGTCAGAATGAAACATGAGCCATCCATGTTCTGCCGCTACGGTCTTTTGGCAAGGTTTCAACCAAATCAAAGTTCAATCAATGAAGCACAGAGGCCCAGTAAAAGATTCCCCTTTTCTCCACCGCGGCAAAGATACAGCGTAAAAGGAAATGGAACATATTTGCATTGACACTGTGGCTACATGGAGATTATTGAGCAGGGTATATTTGCCAGATATTTAAAGGGGCCATATATAAGTGCTTGTTTATGTTACAAGAGTGAGAATTAAACAGACTTAGATTGGTTTCTATAATTTCCATAGTGTCTGAATTTACTGAATGTGCTCAACAGAAACTTGATACAGTTCCGACACAATTGTCTTCACTCTTGCTGAACTCTGGGGGGTTCTATCGATAACGAGGCTCACGCTTCCATGGAAGGTACCATCTCGAGCTATCGATATCTGCAAGTTTGTGCAACAAAATAATCTAGGGTCTCGAGTGTTTTTCGATATGTCTTGGAAAATGTGGCATAATGTTAACAAGCCCTATGTTTGGCTGGACAACCAGCTTTAGGAAGAGTGTAGGTGATCTCAAACTTCTTCCATTTCGCAATGATGAAGCCCACTGTGCTCCCGGGACCTTTCAATGCTTTAGCAGTATTGATACAGGTCCCAAGATCTATGCCTCAACACAGTTGACCGTAGTAGGTACAGTCACATTAACTATCCCAACTTAAAATGCTTAAACTTTTTTTTGACTATGACAATAAAAATGTATGTACATTTGCACAATTACTGTGTTAAGGGTAATTATTGGTATTTCTTGAACTGTTCCTGCTAGAGTGATCAAACCAACTTTCTTTCACTTGTTTAGGCTATCTCAACCGAATATCTTAAAACGTGTATCATCTATGAAGACAGTCACTTGTGAAATTAGCATTAATTATACCTAAACCCATTTCTCTTCAAGTATTCATGCTAGAGACTTTATTTCACATGTTTATGCTAACCTAAAATGCTTAAACGTCTATCAATTATAATGATATACATTTGCATAATTATTGTTAATTAACACTCTAACAGTATTTTTTGAACCATTCAGACGAGAGACTACAGACCTTTGTTTCTCATGGTTGGGCTATCCCAACTTAAAATACGTGAACATAATTTGCATTAAGTAACCTTTTTACAGTATCTCTTGTACAGTTCAAGCAAGAGACAACGTTTTGTATCCCAAATTCAGAATCTTACACCTTATTTTTAAACTGTTATAGCAAGCCCAGGCAACTGGGCTTCACTTGTAATGTTCAAATCTAGTTCATTTTACTTTCTAATAAATTTGTGTTTTACCTTAAAATGTTTTGATTGAGATGATCTGGTAGAAAACTCATACAGCCAAGTCAAAAGGTCACCAAATGCATGTAAATGGTTGCAGTCTCAGCCCTTGCCGATAACGCTTATCTGGGCAAAGCTGAATGGGTGGAATGTGGTACGTAAACAATGATATTCGGCAGGGTCTTATCTTAGTGTAGGCCGCGTCATACATCATACACAGCACTCAAAGTCCTCCTGAACATGTGGTTGGAAGAGATTAGCCAAGTTGTTGCTGTTTGTTCAGCTCCAGTGGATACAAGCCTCTTTTCATAGCATGATAATATTTTACCAGCTCTGATTACATCCATCACGGAAGGTGATTATGATAAATTAATTTCAGGACACATTACATAAATTTGTTTACCTTTGACCAGAAGAAACATGACCAACCTGGTTCAAGTACCCTCCATTACTCAAATTGAACTGTTTAACAACAAAATGCAGAGCTTTTGGAGTAACTTTAATATTTCCCCTGAGTGAGAGACGGACAAGATTCAGCAATCTAGATTCTACCCATATCCCCTTTATCATTGTTCTCTTCAGAAAATAAGAGATTCCAATTTTAGTCTTTACCACTTTTTCCAAATTGCCGATTTTATAGAAAACGAGTGATTTTAAAAATGAATGTGTGTGACTGCCTCAATTTATTTAATTAATATATAGTAAGAATTATTAGTTGGTAAGAATTTAGTATTGGTTCTTTGCCTTTAAACTGCCTTGTGGAAGGATTACCATGTCCAAGTTGCCAACAGATTATTTTATGTACATTTGAGATTACCACCATTATCCATAATCATACATTTAAATCAACCATTTTGTGTGTCTACAGAATGTAACTAGTGATTGGTTTCACACTAGGCAAATTCTGTCTCCCTCTGTCTTCTGATTTCTGACCCATTTTAGAGAGCAATAGTTTGCTATCTCTTTCACTTACTTGGACTGGTAAATGGGAAGAGGACTGGGCACTGGATTTGGAGCAATTTATGGACTCCCATGCCCCCAAGTCTGGGGAGAAAAAAAGCCTTGTTTTCCCCCAGAGGACCTGTGGGGTGTTCCACCCTACCCTGGCCACTCCTCTCAAGAGGCCATTTGTCTGAGAGTTGGGGGGCCCTGTCTGGTGGGGAAGACCCAACCCCAACGGAGGGCCCCCCTCTGCTTTTGTGTCCTATCCACTGACTCACCCTTTCTTGTTCTTAGATGTCAGGCAGGCTGCTGCTGATCCCTGTTTGTTGAGCCCCAGGACCCCATGCTGGGTGTTTCAGGCTGATGGTTGTACTAGGAATGGATAGGAGGGGGTGGCCATCATGTGCCTCAGATCCACATGTTGTTTCTGTCAAGGCAAAAGGCATGGGAAAAAAAAGATTCCCCTCCTACATCTGGGTTAGAGGGTTATCACAATCTTTTATTTAGATGAACAAGACCATTTGCCTCGGGGAGACAGTTTTTTGTTATGCTGTAAACAGGTGTAAATGTAAGTTGTTGCATGTCACTTTTTGAACGTTTGATAAAACATTCTGCGATGTGTAGTGCTTTTTTTATTATTTTTTAATTACTAATTTAAACAATGTAAATTTGATAACTTCCAGAATTAAATTTTTTGTTCAATGTACCATTTATTTGGAAAAAATATATGATAATTGAACTACTTGGGATTCTGGGCTTCAGGATGTTTTCTGCTCATTCTAGTTCAGCACAGACACCACTGGTAATGAACTACAATGACCATAATCATTGGGTACAACCTAGCCTGAGTTCCATGTCATTTTGCCAAAGAGACCGGCATGTTAGAAAAACACAACGGTTGGACTCCAATGTGTTCTGTGATGTGTAAAAAAATGAAACACTTTAGATTGATGTGCTACATGTTGTTTTTTCATTTCTTATTCCGTTCAGTTAATATGATAGCAAGAAGCCTTGTATTTATTTGAAATATCTTGTCATGGTTTTAATAGACCATAGTGTACTTTCTTTTAAGGGAAAGTGGTCTGGACTCAGGCAGTAGACAGGTAAGCTGCACAAATGCAGCTCAAGATTATTTGAATGACAGTTATGGTTGCCTATTGATGGACAGTAGTCCAGCTTTAGATCTAGTGTTTCTTTACAGACGATGAAATGCCTGTTCAGTGGCGCCTTAAAACTCTTTCAAGAGCAGGTTTGGTGGCAGCATTTAAAAAGATGTAGTGTTTCCTTACAGATATACAAATAAATCATAACTGAAAGTCTTTCAAGGCGCCTCAGTCTGTATTTTTGAAAGCATTATTGAAGACTGTTGAAATGTGCGTGAAATGGAGTACAGGAAATGGAATCATGGAATGTAAGCTAAAAAGACTGACGCATTGGCTTGGCACAACCAATCCCACATCACTTAATGTAATTATTTCCTATTGCATTTAATGTTGAAACTAATCAGACCACTACATAAATGTATATGCATATGCATATGCATATGTATATGCGTATGCATATGCGTGTGCGTGTGTGTGTGCGTGTGTGTGTGTGTGTGTGTGTGTGTGTGTGTGTGTGTGTGTGTGTGTGTGGGATGTAGAACATTCCCAGAAAATCACTTCCAATTCATGTCCAATTCATTCAACATAACCCACTTCCCTTTTAATATTTTCTGTAAATGCATTAATACAGCACCTAATTTAACTTCTTTGTCAGGGAAGGGAACGTGATGCAACATACTCCAATGGAAAGCAATGTTACATTTGTCCTAGATGTGGCCTATATGTTTCAACTACCCAAGCAGTTGGCTGTCATTAGGCTAGTTCACCTTCAAATCCCAAAATAGTTTCATATCATCTAAATGGGGCTAATTCTTCCCATTCCATTGGTTTGAAAGGCCTTAACATCTGGCTAATACGTGGACAACTTTCAGCTTATTGCATGAAATGTATCTTGTAACTGATTTTCAAAGAATTTAAACCTTTTTTCGGGTATCTAGATGTTGTGGTTAGTTTCTGTCGGATAGGTCAGGGTCTTTGAGCAGGCTCCAGACTGGTTTCATTCAGCACTCTTCTATCCCTTCATCCTCCAGGCTCCATTCCTCATCTCCTCAACCCTACACCCCTCTGTGTGTGCTGCACAGCTAGCTCATTATTTTTGTCCCGGCCTCCCACCCTTCCTTGAACTTGGCTTTTTTATTTATTTTTTTGAGATGGAGATGGTGGCAGATGCTTGTCTGGTTTCCCCCTCGTCCTCTGTCTCCAGATGGAGGCGCATGCTGGTTCACGTCGACTCCCAGGCTCCTCTGGTGGCCCTGGTCCCAGCTGTCGCAGACCCTCACACACACCCCCACACACACACACACACACACACTTACACGCCCTTCTGTTTGACCATTTCTCTGATGTCTTTGGCATTCTTTTCTATAAGTGCCATGATTTGGCCAAGAGGGAGTAAAAGATGGAAAAACCTGATGTGTGAATGTTGGTTGTGAAGCACAGAAAGGAAAGATTTCAGACTTTGAAGCAATTTTTCTGTGGCTTTAGACGGATTCCTCTTATCACACTATCGGTTACTCTGCTTAATCATACATTTGTATCGTATTGTAAGCAAGCGAAAGCAACAGCCAACATGCTGCTGGATTTTCTTGGTTATGTTCTATCCTTGTTTAATTGAAGGCAACTGTGAGTTTAGTCTAGCGAATTGCCATTCACTGTTGATGGACAATGTAGAGTTTGAGAAGTGTGGGAGAAGGTCACATTCTCCCCAGCTCTCAGACGGGTTGGAGGCTGAACCATAGACATGGTGATGAGCAAAAATCCTCTTCGGAGGAATTGGGGTGGAGGAAAGGGGGGCAGAGACAGGGGGAGGAGGTCACAGGGGGCACGTCTTTGTCATGGTAAACCCAGCGACTTGACCACCTGCTGTGAATAAGACCCACACAATGGCTGTCTACAGCTGTAAGGGAAATGGACAGCCCCTTAGGATGTAGGCCGACTCTGAAAACTTTATCACACCACTTAGGGAAAATGTAATGATGAAATGTCTCGGCGATATCTTTGTGTCTCTGCTTAATTTCAGATCGGAGGGCAGTTCCATGGTGTTTGAGCCGGGTTGCCTAAATATAGGAAAGGCGAACAGAAGCTGGTTAACAGCGTCCTCAGCTTTTTCAAATTATTTATTTGTTAGGATCGCTCTTGGGTCCAGCAAACTTCACCCAAGGCCAAATCCTATAACCAAATATTTACACAACTAAAACTTTTGCCTCAGTAAGGAATTGACCCCTACCATTTCTCTGTCTGTCGTGAGATGCTTTGAAACGGAACCTCAGGAGTGCCTTTCTCTCCATGGTCCTGCTGAGGCTCAGTTGGTGCATTGTGGGACCATTGTCTAGGGTCCTTTATACTGTCACTGACGGCGGGAACTGATTGATCGCCACACATTGAGTAAGAGCATAATATTATGCTGTCACTGTCAGATGGGTAGCTATGAATTAGGAGCCATGCAGACCCAATATGAGGCTGAGACATTGTAGTGAGTCCTGGAGCGAGTTTAATCATATTCTCATTTTGAAAACTGTTCTGCTGAGTTGCCTTGAGCTATGTGGCCACTGGCCAGAGTATATTTGTTCTGTACGCAGTGTAGCTCTTATGTTGTTTTTAATGTGGTAGGTGAACATCGGGTCTGTGTTTTGCCTAACCACCACACAAGACACGGAATGCTTGCTGGATGAATTGCCCTCAAAATATCAATGTTTTATACAAGTTCAGACTCTCCAGACAGACACTATAGTTAAGTGGTTGTAAGACCACTCCTGTTATACCTCTGAACTAGCTAATCTGATTCACCTATTCAATAATGAGTGGACTGGTTAGGGAGTGGACTGGTTAAATCAGGTGTGCTAAATCTGGAATAGATCATGGATGGGTGGGGGTTCCTATTGAGCCAATTTTTAATACCAGGTTAAGTTCCCCGGGAACACATTGTCATTCATAGCAACGCCATGTCTCCAACACATCGTAAGGTATGCCGTTAATGCCTAGTTCTGACCTAGTTCCATCGCCTCGCTACTCACACAGATGCCCTCTGCAGACCCTGATGCTTTCGGGTTTTGAGCTTGAGCGTCTGGTCTGACGGCCGCAGCCGGCCTGTATCCTCGGCTGTCTTCTCCCCCTCCACCAACCCGGGTCGACCTGCCTCGTAGTCCTCCTCACACACTGCTGTGTCTAGCTTCAGTACAAGCAGGCTGGGCTCCATTGACTGCCCTCCATTTCCGCTCCTTTTCTTCTTCTTTCATACGCTATGTATTTATGTATTCTTGCCCCTGGATTATTCGTATTTCTGCCTTGTTCGGTGGTTATGCGGTCGTTGTGGTTGGTGTCTTGCCAGCGGCTATAAATAGATTGTCGGAGTTAGTATTTGAATGAAGGGGAGCAGTGCAGAAGGAAAAGTCCTTTTTGGCATCCAGCTGGCTTCCTGCCAAGGCCTGGCTGAGCGGAGTGGCGGAGAGTGTTTTTGGAGGTGGTGTAGTAAAAGGAGTGGAGAGCAGGTTTTTTTATTTATTTTTATGTATTTGGGTGGGTGGGATGTCTTGTCTAGTCTGTTTTTTATTTTTCTAAATGAGGGAATCTTTATGAATGGAGAGAAGCTCTCTCTTGCGTTTATTTCTCCTAAGCCTGCATTGCTGCTGGGTCACTGCTCAGTTAACTCGTAACGTTGAGGTTGCTGATTGCTGTCATTGATGGTTTCCTTGAGTAGGCAGAGGTCACATGTGTTGAATTAGGGAGCTACTTAATGCTACAACAAAAGACTTTGCAGCAGTGAGAACATTTCTCTAGAAGGCATCAGTCATTTGTGATTTACATTGGACCCATGCTATTAAAATAAGCAAACAACATATGATTTCTCTGATCAGAATGTTTATATTTTAAAACTTATGTTGAAAATCGGAGAACTGGCCATTCTGGGATTTGTTGTCAGTCTTTGGGATGGATGTAGTGTTGAGACATAGCCACCAAGCATTTGGTGGCTGTTCTTAAAGTATTTGATGAGTAGACTTCTGTTGTCGTGCAAAATGTCCATATCCATGTCATTAGCGTTCTTTCGTCATCAGAGGTAGGGTCACATGCTATGACCTTACGTGATCCTGAAACCAAACTCTTCTGTTGAGCCTCATTATGGCTGTAACTGGGTTAAGGCTTTGGTTTTTGAAAGACACAACAAAGTTACATTTTTTGTCAAGTCAAGGAATGTAAGCGTTAACCTGTTTCACTTCAGTTCATATTGGCAGTATCTGACAAAATGATGGGCTTTTAGAGAATATGTTATCAGTTGCAGAAAACATGCATGTAGTTATTGTACAGAGCAGTCTCTTGCCATTGCCACAAACTTCTTTTTCTCAGTGTGAGAAAGACTGACCTTGCCCTACTCTCCAGCTATGAGCTTCAATTCAGAGGTCCAGTCAGGCCTCTATTCAGGGACATGGAATGTGTTTTAAATGTAGGCCTATCTCCATAGTGACAACATGGGGCTTCGTTGTTGTGAGGATTTGTGAGCATTTGGATTAACCATTACTTAAATTACACACAATGTTATTTTCCAACCTCACACTCTGATGTGATTAAGTTTTTCTCAGCAGTAGAAACCTGTATTGCTCCTTTACAAAGTGCGGGATGATCTTCCTGAAATGTAGATTATTCATTTAAAGGTATAGTTTAGTTACATGTGAGTTTTTGGGGCACTTGCTGATGTTCAGAAGAAATGTGGCGTTGGATGTTACGTAAATTATGGTATAACAGCTTTAGATGCTTTCTATATTGTTTTGGTCACCTGCTTTACTTGATAAGAATGGGTTTAAAAAACATTTTAATGTTCCAAAGTTCTAGTTGTTCTTATGACCTGCACTTTCTAGGCACTGCAAGCGCATCGTTCAATAAGTCCTATGACCATTCCATTTTTTTTATTGTGCCTTTTTCCTTTCGCTAGTTCTTTCTGACATCAATGCAAGCAAACGGGTAGAAGTTTGGTTCTTGCTATACACGTTTTTAAATTCTTTTTTGTAGACCTCATTTAAAGGGTGTTCGCTGGCCATCGACATTAATGTAGAGAAAATGGTTGACAGTTACCAGGTTTGTCATAGGCAAGGCCTATTTCTAGCTTTCCATTAGAAATGCCAATCTTCTGTGTCATGGAAAAACCCATATACCTTTCATTACATTATGATTTTGATTATGACATGGTCTTTAATCCCACTTAACAAAAAATGATCCTAGATAAGCAAATCTTTGAATAATTTCAAGATTTTAGATTTAATTTGTGGAAAAGGAACCTGAAAATATTTGAAAGATGGGGGTTTCTTAAACATAATTGTTTGTGCCTAACTAAATATAAGTGTTGAGGTTACTTGGCAGTGTCTCTACAGGTCATAAGATTGCTTAGAAAGTCTTTTTATATTAATCTAACATGTAGTCTTACAGTAAGTGTAACATTGCTACATTCCAGGGATGTAAATGCAGAATTTCCATGTCATATTACATGAGTCAGTTTTGGAGTTGAATATGCAGCCATCTCGACTGCTTTTCGCAGTCCCTCAATGCCAAACATTGTCATACACAATGCCCACATTTGCCTAGACAGAAACCAATGAGAACCATCAAACAAATCACTTGATTAGAGCCTAGTTGTGGTCTTTGATTGTACATGAAAATAAGTTAATAAGGCCCTTGGTGCTCAAGCACAGTCCTCAAAACCTTGCTGTTGATAGAATAATCCAAGAATTGTGAGTGAAGTCTGAGTATCCTCAAATTGTCTCATGGTCTTTTGTGGAAGGCACCACGGCAGCTCCAGCTTTACAACAGTAAATTGACTGTGCGCCCAGTGACCAGGCAGCAGTGGCTCCTCTGCCGAGCTGATAATACAGTCCAGTGTACACAGTCCTTCTCCTCACATCCTGCCAGCTATCTGCATCCATTTCAAATTTACTTTCTGCTGCTCTGTCATCCCTCAAAAAAGTGCTTGAAGGCCAGATGTTTGTGATTAACTTGTCTTGCGTTTGTGGAAGAATGGACAGCTGTGTTGAAGAATTAATTCGCTCTAATATTTATTTGAACTTGTTTTGAAGGAGTCCCACTGAGGCCAGTGTAAACAAAATATGGCCATGAAAGGCAAACTCATTTATCATCAACAAGGTCCTCTAATCAATGGTCTCTGAGGCACCAGTACAATTTAGGATTAAGTATGTTAATCCTACAAATATGGCACCAGGTCAGTGGAGACCAATAGAATACCTAGTGTTAGTCATTCCAGAAACGCTTCTATTCACCTTTCAATAGAGCTATAGATAGCCACAACACGAACACTCGTGAAACATCGAGTGTGCTGACGCTAACAGTATAGCTTCCTCCGTTGTCCGACTGGCCCTGCACTGGGCTCGAACCTGTGACCATCTGCTTTGCACTCACGCGTAACTGCAGTTTTTATGCATTTTTACAATATTACATTCTCAACTGAGATGAAAGAAGCTACAGACAGCAAGGCTTATAACCTGGGTCATTAAATGAGCATTCGATGTTTTATTGTAATTACAAAAATAAATGAAGGAAACAGACACCACAGTTTTTAGCTAAGTACTGTATTACCCGGATACCAGTCCAACCTTGATGTGGGTCACCTGTTCGGTTAATCACTATTACATTTTATTTATATTGGATTGTATTTCAATCCAACAGTTGTTCAACGTCACTTTAATTCAGTTTCTGCGTGTTCACGAGATTTGATTCTCCCTGCGACTCCACCACACAGCTGCCGTGTCCAATCCACTGTCAGTGACCCTGAACTTCATATTTTGTGGTAATTTGATCCAACTGCTAAACGTGGTGGTGAATATCGGATGTGAATTTCAGATATGATGTTGGTAAAGGCTTCAATATTGCACTAGTTTCTTGTGCAACTCCCTCAACACCATATTTAAAAGAAAACATTGTGAATAAAGCTTGCAGATCTAGTGGATTAAGTTTATAGGCTGCTGCAAATATTAGGGTGTTTTTCCAAGCCAGTGTGCGTTAACGTTGTTGTTGTTTGCGCTTTGGGGTTTCAGGCTGGGTGTCTGTAAAAGTACTTTTTGACCACTGCTGACATTGAAAGGGCTTTATAAAATACATTTCATTTCATATCTACTCAAAATTGTAATAAATGTAACCTGGACTATTTGCTCCACTAAAAGTTTGTCTATAAAATGATCCAATCTTGATTTTCAGCTTCTTTTTTAAACACAGCTCATCATCTAGCCAACTTTTATGTGTATTTATAAGACGGAACTTGGTATAATTGTGCTTATTTTGTGTAGCTTCTAGGTAATTTTAGTCTGAATTATGGGTCCTAGAAAATGAGGTTTTGTTTGCATTGAGCACTGATTAAAGATCCAGGAGTGACTTCTGTAATAGGTTACTTGGTAATCAGTTTGTGAATAAGAAATGTTGGTAGCACTACTATTTCATCAAGATAGAAATGAATGCTACAGTTTTTCACAATTTGAAATATTATTCATATACCGTGTTAAAAATGGGTTACCCCTTTATAGTCTTGAATTTGGATATGCCCCCTTCTGTTCAAGCATTGTGGAAACACTGAAGCTGGAAAGATAAATGTTAATCAAAACTCTTACTCAAGTGGGTAATGCTATTGCTAAAGCATCGCCTCATTGGCCAAAGAAAACAAATTTCCATATAGTCTCATAATGCTCTTTATGCATATATGCATGTTTTTGTTGTCTGTTGCATTTGGCTTAGGCCTGTCCTGTGTTAACACAGATGTTCAGAGATTAACGCGCATGCGGATGTGTCTGCCCTTTGACCTCATCCAGTGGCCCAGTTTCCCGAAGGGCTGGACCGGCTCAACGTGGGGATCAAAGAAGGATGTGTTCTCTGCCCAGGTAGCTGCTTCTGCCAGAACTAACGCTTCTCTGGCTCCTCCAGTAGCTTGAACGGGACTGAGTAAGAGTCTCCATGCCAGAAGTGGGTGGTTGGTTGTGTGTGAGGGACTGTGTGAGTGTGTGGACTTGTCCGGGACCAGCTGGCCAAGTCTCAACACAACGAAGGGAGTGTGCGGTGGGTGGTGTGCAAGTGTGTCCAAAGCCGCCAAGAACACAGCTGAGCTGACTAAAGTGGTCGTGAGATTGCCAGGGCAGTTTATGGAGCACTGTATTTACACGGCTGGAGGGAAGAGTGAGAGAGGATCTTCCCCTTAAGTCCTGCTGGACCCACTAGCTGGAGAGGAAAGACCCTTCTTTTGCTAACTTGCCTGGTGAAAAAAAAAACTATCTGAAACAGTGTTTTGCGTTTCTCCAGGTAGACCTAGAAAATTCCTCCCCTACGGCAATGCTAGATAACATGACAAAACTGATTTGTGGTATTACAACTCGCTCCTCAGTATTTAGATGATAACGACAATGTACTGAACTGTTACGGGACACATTTTATGATTTGTGCTTCATACAAGCACAAAAGGTAAATGCTTTACACCTAAAAACCTTGATAAAAGCATTCCCATTCTGGATATGTAGCTGTCAGTTTGGTTTAAGGATAAATCACCGGCCTCCTCACCTGCTTATGTGATGGACCCACTCGTAAGCACCATGGAAGACCCTCTTCTACCTAGAAGAAGAAAATGCTAATCCCAGGCTTTTGTCAATACATAGCCTGCAGCCTTTTCCCTGCACTGTTATGCAGTGACAGGTGGGCAGATCTTACTCTTTTCTCTACGGCAGCACATCGCTCATCCTGGGCTGCCTGGGTGCCGTTCTCCTGGTTAGCTAAATATCTTATCGGCTGGATTTTATGGTTGGGGGATGACATATTTTGTGCCATTACGATTATGTTCCTCTAAATTGTAATCTGATTTTATCGCCCCCTCTTGGCCACGCAGAGATACAGAATCTACAGTGACAGCCCATTATTCCGTTTCATTACCCCGGAGTGGGAGACGGGGAGTGGCCTACCCTGCTGCGGACACGCCTCTTGTTATGAGAGTCACGCAAGTGCACAACTGGCGTGCGTTCATTCCGCCAAATGAAATGTTTCGACTGTCACTACGCGATGTCATCACAGTTGATGACATGATTTACAGTTATGTTGTGATATTACCATACTAGATTTTATCCAGTGGTGATCATTGACTGGACTATAAGAATCATTTGAAATCTGGTTGATATACATCCAAGCACAATAGCAATGGCGTTTAGTCTCTTGACAACTAATATCCGCATTTGTGTTATTTCAGAAATATAAGTAAGTATTCCCTTGCTGTTATAAGTATTCCCTTGCTGTTAGTAACCTTTGGCTAAAACCATCACAAGCTAGCTTGCCTTTTTAGCTTCCCTTGTCTCTGTGTAAAATAATCAAGTTCATAACAAGCAAGCACGTTTATTTATATTGCACAATTCATGCATGGAAGCAATTCAGTGTGCTTTACAAAGAAAAGGAAAAAATAGGAAAATGGCATTAGAACAAAATAGTTGTCTGCAAATATTTGTGTGCCTAACACTGTAACCACTAACATAATCCCGGTTCCATGTTGCATGAATGTATTCTCTCTCATCAGCCTTAAGTAGAATATTTTCATATTTATCACGTTTCATAGAGAAATGCTCCCCGATATGGGTAGAATGCTGCAGGTGCTGCCATTACTCAATTGTCTCTGATTCATTCATTACTAGGCCTATTCCTAAACACAATGAATGCTTGGGTGGATTTTAGGAAGGCTGCAATATTGTTTAACCTATGCATTGAAGTAGACTCTTTCCACAGCCCAAAATAACCTTTGCAACTTTTCAAACAAACAACATTTGCAGCCTTCCTGAAATCCATAAAATCAATGTCACAAACGACACTGCCGACACTGATTTGCGAGGAATGATATGTTGTGCTAAATGTACATTTCCAGGGCACGCACACACCTCGGTGCACTGCGTTCGTGTGTCCAACAAGTCGTCAGCCCTTTTTGTGACGGGGAAACGACGCTGCAACAATCTGTTACGCTCCGTCGGCTTTGTTTGCATTAATTCTGGAGTGGCTCGCGTTTTACTAAGTCGTCTGGTTTATAACTCATTAGATTTCAGTGCCTGCCCTCTGGAAGTTAACCTTCTGTCTTACACGTTATACTAGGCCTGTTTCCGTCAATATGGGGTAGTGTCTTACCAAGACATGGCACTGCACCGTCCCTCAGGGATGCTTAACAGACATTTGCTATCAGAAATGGCCTAGCGTAGCTTCGCCTCAGAAACACTAGGGCAGTTCCAGCGCGTGCACCGCAAAGGGCTGACTTGAAAATATTGGAATGTTGGAGAAATTAAGCAAATTAGAAGCAAATGTAGATGTGTGAAGCTTTTTCAGTGGAAAAAAACTTGTTGCCTAATGTTTGTACATCTTAGGTTAAAACATATATTTCCATTTTTAATAAAAGCCTCGGCTGAAAATGTGCCATTGATAACACTGAATTTGGTGGTTGAGGATAACCATCTTAGTAGTTTGTTGACTTGCACAGGCCCTGACGTTGCATATGATTGTATTGACAGCTATATAAACAGTGGTGTTTCTCATGTAGAATGGCTCATGTAACTATTCATGACGCTGCAGTAAAATGTCTACATTTCTCTTGCATAAACTGATTTCTGGGTAAGAAAACAACATATTTTACAACTTGGGTAAAATATCCCAAATATGTCCTGAAGTTGTTCAAATGTTGCCCCTGTAGATACAAGAAGATCTAGACTATTCAGCATATGTTTTAATCTTTACTTTTCTGACACTTCTGTAATAGTGCTGAAGAAGAGCTCTGATGAAAGTTTAACAATTTAATATATTTTAAGGTTCAAAGCTTGTATCAGTTCTGTAAACATTTTTCATTCCGATAGCCTCAGTGATTGAGATCACTGTTTGAAAGTCTATGATTGATTAAGAATCTCCCTGTTTTACAATTTCCTTATCTCACTGATATCTAAAACTTAAGAGTTGCTTTAGCTTTTCTAGGTGTCTCTTTAAACATAGTTTGAATTCAGTATCAGGGAGACTGGCCATTATTGCCGTGTCACTCAGTGATGAAACTGATGGTAAACCTGAATTTTATTTTACAGTTTAGAATCATTATACTATACTGTGCCTTTCTGAACCTGATGCAGGCCTCAGCTAAATTGTAATTTAGGGGACAGGGGCTTCAGCCTTTTGGTTTATAACAAGGTTTTCGTAAGGGCTGTGGCTGTGCCCTGTATTACCACATAGCAGATAAATGAGACAGATTAACTCTAATTTCACTTTATAAACTCAATAGATTCTGGCAGCCAAAAATGAAAGTCAAGGCTTTACTGCTCATTTGTAAGCAACCTGTTGGTATGTTTTGTCTGTATGATATTATGCGGATGCCCACGTAGAGTCCAAAGTGAGGGCACACCTACACATTAATTTCTTTATTTTTACCATTTTTCACATTGTAGAATAATAGTGAATACATCAAAACTATTAAATAATGCATATGGAATCATGTAGCAACTGAAAAAGGGTTAAACAGAAATACATTTCGTCTTGTAGATTTGTGAAAGTAGCCGTCCTTTTCCTTGATGAATGAAAAACAGTCCATCATTACTTTAAGACATGAAGGTCAGTCAATCCAGAAATTTTCAAGAACTTTGAAAGTTTCTTTAAGTGCAGTCACAAAAACCATCAAGCGCTATGATGAAGCTGGCTCCCATGAGGACAGCCACAGGAAAGGTAGAGCCAGAGTTACCTCTGTTGCTGAGGATAAGTATGTTAGTTACCAGCCTCAGAAATTGTCAGTTAACTGCACCTAGGACACATTTGTGAACTCCCTCAAGATTGTTGGAAAAGCATTCCAGGTGACTACCTCATGATAGGTTGAGAGAATGTGAAGAGTGTGCAAAGCTGTCATCAAAGCAAAGGGTGTCTACTTTGAAGAGTCTAAAATAAGAATATATTTTGATTTGTTTAACACTTTTGGTTACTACATGAGTGGATAGGTGTTAGTACACAGTTTTGATCTCTTCACTGTTATTCCACAATGTAGAGAGTAGTCAAATTAAAGAAATACCCTTGAATGAGTATGTTTCCCAGCTCTTGACTGGTACTGTATGTGGCCTCGGTTTCTTATTATCTCATCTTTTAGTCTAGTTTTGAAATGGTGTGCATTTATAAAGACTTCAAACTAACATTTCCCACTAGTGCCATCAGTGCAACAAGGCCTAGTTGCAGCCGCAACCCTAATAATTAAAGTTTTTTTGCTTGAAAGCTGTGATGGTGGGTAGCTCATGGTTTTACTGCAGATTTCTGAAAGAATATTGTTCACCAACTGCACATCACTAATAAGGTCTTTGACGAGTTTCTCTTACCTTATGATCCGTGCGTACATTCACATTACAGTCTCACGTTACTGCATGGAGAGATGTCTGTAACTCTGTGTGAGGGGACAAGGCAACGTAATCTGCAATATTTATATATTTTTTTCAGTATGACACGGATAAACCAGGCACATGCTCTGTATTTAATGTAAGTTAGATTGTGAGGGAGCCTCTTTTTTTTTTTTTATACAACGATCTTTGATTTGAACTTCGTAAGTGGCATATTGGCATTGGCGATATTATAGGCCTTGTTGAATTTCGCTTTGAGCTCAGTTTCCTTATTTGTTCTGTCCTGCCTCGTCTGTGGTTATAGTTACTCTCGTCGGGAAGTGAGTGAGAAAGATTGTCGTGTGCGCATGCGCGCGCACACAGCTACACACGCAACTTGCAAAATAGACAGAAGTAGAGATTTTTATATCTGGACAAGAATGATTCAAAGTATAATGTTCTGGCAAAATCCATAAATAGTTTGTTTTTGAAGGTCGCACTGAGGTTACCAATAAAATATATAGGCTAACTCCAGAGGCCAAGTTAAAATGCGACCATTTGGTTGCAGTCCAGAGCCCTGATTTATTGTGATTGGTTTTACAGTTTTTTGGCATATTGGTTCACTTAGTCTAGGATTTCTTCCTAGATTTTTGCATATAAAAAATGGATGGGGAAAAAAAGCCATGCACTGCAGAACCAATCAAATTTTTTTCCGGGAGGGTCTTGATGCAGGGCCGGTAATAATTAATTTGCCTGAAAGCAAGGGGCATAGGTTTCTAAAGCAGTGTGTCTAGGCTTGTTGCCAGTCGTTGCTCCAGGGCTCATAGCCGCACTTTTGAAAATATCTTGATAGTCTGGTAACGCGAGATTAAGCATACTGTAATGTTATGTCAGTGAAGCTGCAGAAAGTCTGCGTTCCGCTGGTTATAAATTACAATGCACCAGAAGCCTGGGCTCAAGGCCTGGAAATGAACCCGGGGCGACATGAGTCTCAACCGCCGTGAGTGAAGCGCAGGCTTTTCATGTGGTCTCGTCCGCCCGCCTGCAATGCCAAACCCCAAGCCAAAGAAAAAGAAGTGATGACAGATTGTGAGTCCAACGTAATCTCCTTCTCTCTCTCTCTGGTGCTAAAGTAAAGATTAGGCCTCCATACAAGGCTCCCGATTAGCCAGAGGCTAGACAATTAGCACAGTCAACAACTGGTGATGACCTCCATGTTTGCAGGAATCCATGGGCATGACAAGTTCACATCCAAAGCCCGTTGCCTTTCTTTTTTTTCTGGACTGGATGTTTATCATCAACACACATTTGCTTGATAAATGAGATTCTAAATGATAGTAAGAATGCATTCATTGGCTTATCACCGACAATTCATGTTTTGTTGCAAATATTGATTTTAACTGGAAAGCTTAGTTAATGTACAATACCAGTCAATGTTTTACTTACGGTAAATATGTCCAAACTTTTGATTGGTACAGTATATTATTCACAAAATATGTTAGTTTTTTTGTTTTAGAAGAGTAACTTGGTTGGTTAAGAAATGTAGGGCTAAGCTCCCTGTCTTGGGTAAAGTTTTGGGATACTCATGAAGCCTGACCGGTTAGGGAGAAGGCTTGGAGAACCCAGCCACGGCTAGGCACAAGGTAACCACATGGATTGGCCAAACACCAAGTAAAATCCAAGTCATTGCTCATTCTGAGGCTGCAGATGCTCCCCAAAATAATAAATATGCCCTGTATTATAATTCTTCTGTTGTTTATGTAGCAAACAAGTCTCGGAGGCGAGGCGAGAAGAACTCGTTTAGTTTTGTGTGCTTGTGGTTTGCCAAATTCTGCTTCTAATTACAGACCGGGGTCCATGTAAGGAATGTGGGTGAACCGCTCGCGGTTGTGCCTGTGTGTGTTCCTGTGGCCTGTGTTTTTGTGGCACAGTAGTGCAGACTGACGCTATTAATGGGACATATGAAATTTGTTCCAGACATTTTTCTCCCCCTCTTCCATCCCTAGCTAACCGCCCATCCATCTTTATGTAAGTCTGCTTTGGAGAGAGGGTGCATGTTCTCGCCTTTCAATTGCTCTCATATTGGGTTTTTAAGAATAGGGGTGTAGCTTGTTCGTTTGTTCATACTCAGTTTTGGTTAATTTCATAGAGGGATATCTAGAGCTGTTTTCGATATCTAGATCACAACATATGTCTGGGAAAATGTCAAAGCTACGTTTAGTCCTTTGGTGTGCTTTGGATTCAAATAATTCTTGGCTAATGTTTAGATTCTGTACTATGCAATCTGTTTAAATTAAGTCACTTTTTTGACAGCACCCCTGTTGGCTTGAACAAAACCTTCCATACATACTTGATTGTTGTAGAAAACTCTCAGAATCCGAACTGAATGCTAAAACATTCAATTACATTACGGTGCTCAAAATGGACTTAATTTGCACACACCGCCATACCATCAGACACTAATGTCTTCAGAACTGGAAAACTAAAACTGTTGGGTTTCATATTATTTAAAGGCTTACATACAGAGTTGACAAACTACAGTATTTCTTAATAAGAAAGGAAATGTTATAGCTGCTTGCAAAAGCTTGATATTTTCTGCAGTCGTAAACACCAAGCAGTATGATGAAAGTGGCTCTCATGAGAACTACAGGAAAGGAAGAGCCAGAGTTATCTCTGCTGCAGAGGATAGGTTTGTTAGTTACCAACTTCAGAAATTGTCAATTATCTGCACCTGAAATTACAGCCCATAAATGCTTCACAGAGTACAAGTAACAAACACATCCCAGTATCAACTGTTCAGAGGAGACTGCATGAATCAAGCCTTTATGGTTGAAAAAGAAACCACTACTGAACGACATCAATGAGAGATTTGCTTGGGCCAATAAACCCAACAGATGGACATTAGACCGGTGGAAATCAGCCCTTTGGTCTGATGAGATTTTTGGTTCCAACCCCTATGTCTTTGTGAGACACAACGTGGGTGG
Source organism: Esox masquinongy (assembly GCA_016801175.1). Taxonomy (NCBI): domain Eukaryota; kingdom Metazoa; phylum Chordata; class Actinopteri; order Esociformes; family Esocidae; genus Esox; species Esox masquinongy. The sequence continues at coordinate 9,593 of JACXGI010009812.1, read as the reverse complement.
ACGGATGATCTCTGCATGTGTGGTTCCCAGTGTTAAGCATGGTGGAGGAGGTGTGATGGTGTGGGGGTGTTTTGCTGGTGACATGGTCAGTGATTTATTTAGAAAGTACACTCAACCAGCATGGCCACCACAGCATTCTGCAGCGATATGCCATCCCATCTGGTTTGTGCTTAGTGGGACAATCATTTGTTTTTCAACAGGACAATGACCCGAAACACACTTCCATCAAGGGCTATCTGACCAAGAAGAAGAGTGTTGGTGCTCCATCAGATGACCTGGCCTCCACAATCACTTGACCTCAACCCAATTGAGATGGTTTGGGATGAGTTGGACAGTAGAGTGAAGGAAAACACCCAACAAGTGCTCAGCATTTTTGAGAACTCTTTCAAGACTGTTGGAAAAGCATTCTGAGTGACTACCTTATGAAGCTGGTTGTGAGAATACCAAGACTATGTAAAGCTGTCATTAAGGCAAAGGGTGGCAACGTTGAAGAATCTAAAATATAAATGGATTTGGATTTGTCTAACACTTTTTTGTTTACTACGTTTCATATGTGTTATTGATTGTTTTGATGTTTTCACTTATTATACAGTGTGGAAAATAGTAAAACAAAAAATACCTTTGAATGAGTAGGTGTGTACTGGTACTGTACTAATGGACAAAAAGCTGTGATGAATTCTTAAGAGATGTCATGAATGTGTGAAATTCCAAAGGAATTTGCAGTCGGTTCAATGTGAATTGGTTGCTGCTGAGTATTATTTGCTCCTTAACCAGTTGCTACTTATCGCCAGATCTTACTGTGAATAAAAGCATTGTTTTGGTTCGGCCTGTCCAGATTAGTGTCACACAACTTAACTAACATCGGACTGACAATTCATTGTCCTCCTGGGATCATCATTTTTGTTGTTCAGTCACTTCGCTTCAGGCAGTCAGTAGTGAAAAAGACGTGCTGTCTGAAGTGCTGATGATCTGCTAGCTCCTGAATGCCAGAAACAGATGGTTTCTCTTTTCTCTCTTGTGCCTGTGAGTATGAGTGACCATCTCTGTTTGGCTGGATCCGATGATCTGCTGTACACAGCCTAGAAAGAAACTCTGGTAACAGTAGAATTTCCCACGTTATGTAAAGAGGAGGGTGCACCTCCATGACCCGCTGTCTGAAGCGGTGTTTAGTGTGCATACTTCCTTTTGTTGGTCATGACATCTGCTATTGCCATTAGCCTTCATATCCCCATGGAAGCCTGTAAATTCAGCTTCTGAATGTTGATGAGGGTCCACTGCCGAGGTGGCTGGGTTTTTAGTATTCAACCCTTCATGCAGCAACACAAACAGGACGTTGGCATCGAGCTCCGTGTGTGTGTGTGTGTGTGTGTGTGTGTGTGTGTGTGTGTGTGTGTGTGTGTGTG
>JACXGI010009811.1:6151-29406 GCA_016801175.1 Esox masquinongy | reverse complement strand
TCATTGGTGAAGTTGATGCACAGCTGCTCCAATGTGTTGAACTGTTAATGGGATTTAGTGATTAAAATGAATCATTAAATCATACAAGGTTGTAATTCATCTCAAGGATAACAAATTGAGTAGTATTGGTCTCATACTCACATCAAAGATCTCAAACCCGGCAATGTCGAGTACACCAATATAGAACTGCCTTGGCTGCTTGGTGTCCAACATCTCGTTGATACGGATGACCATCCACAAGAACATCCTCTCATAGATGGACTTGGCTAGGGCGCTCACTGCGTTATTAACCTGCAATAATATGTCCTCTTCCATGTCAAAAGCTTGAACACCACAATTTTTAATGGCACTCATGCCTAAAGTAAGTCCCTGCAGATGCTTTGCTTGTTCGACTTACCTGAGGCACAGTCTGTCCCTTGGTCACATACTCATTGCCGACCTTCACTTTGGGGAAGCACAGACACTTCAACATCTCAGCTGAGTTCAGGCCCAGCAGGTATGCGATTTTATCAGCCACTGGAAAGAGAGAAACAACCCCAACATAATCAGGCACACAATATATCATGTTTCTGACATCGCAGTAGAAACACCTTCCATTGGACGACTGTTTTGAGAGTCATATTTCTCATTTTCATCCATTGTAATTTATGGAGGTTAGAAGTTCTTCTCCAAAAATTATCTATAGACTGATTTTCATCAGGTAGGGAATAGGAATTGTGTTTTACACTTTGTGTCTATGAGTGGGCCTCACCCTCTGTGCCATTCTTCCTAAGTTTCAACCCTATTAGAGAGTTAACTGATTTCCAGGTGTATTTCCTTTCTTATTATGGAATGCGCAGTGTAGATAGCCTTCAGGTTGCTCTGCTTTCAAATGAAGCCTAATCCAAATAAATTATCAATGCATTTTGACATTTACAGGCTAAAATCACTATTTAATTATTGTCTCATAGCCAATGTCATTCGATCTACATTTCCTGTACTGGGACATCAAACTGCATTAGTTGATAGATCTTTCCCAAACACCTGGTCCATGTGTAGATGCTTCTGTAGGATTTAATAATATCTATATTTATATAGACCATAACATTTGCATGAATCTGCTACAGATGGAATAATTTCCCTTAAATCTCTACATTCCGTACCAACTATATCAGGTTTGTGGCCTGTCATCATCTGGAAGAAGATGTGGTAGCCTCTTTCATCGGGCAACTGGAAGGTCACTCTGGACTTCTCCAGCAGGTCTGATGGAAAAAGCAAGATAGTGACACAGAGAAAGAGACAAAGAGATTTAGACAGAGAGAGAGCATGAGAATTCATTTTCATGTATTAAATCATTTTCAAAATAGACTCTGAAATTAGTATCGAGATTAAACCAAAACCAACTCACAGGTCTCAATGTCAGCTTTAGCCAATTTGGGTCCTTGGAAGTGAATCCTGATGAATTTGCCCTACAATTGAGCATTTGGTTATAAAACATTAGAAAAAAATCATAAAGGTTTTCCAGTTTGTTATACAACCCTGTCTCCAAAAAAGTTGGGACACTGCGTAAAATAGAATGCAATGATGTGCAAATCATTTATCACTATATTTAATTGAAAATAGTACAAAAACAACATATCAAATGTTGAAACTGAGAAATGTTATTGTTTCTGGAAAAATACATGACCGTTTTGAATTTGATGCCAGCAACATGTTTGAAAAAAGGTGGGACTCATCAAATTTTGATTCGTCAGACCACAGGACAGTTTTCCACTTCACCTCAGTCTATCTTAAATGAGCTTGGGCACAGAGAAGGCGACAGCGTTTCTGGATCTTGTTTATATACAGCTCCGGAAAAAATTAAGAGATCAGTGCACCTTTTTCTTTCCTTTCCAAAAAAGTTGTAAAGTTTTTTGAGTGAGGAACAGAAGCGTTCAATTTGCGTTCAAAAACCTTCCTTTTCAACTTTTTTGGAAAGGAATGAAAAAGGTGCAGTGGTCCCTCAATTTTTTCCGGAGCTGTATGGTTTCTTCTTGGCATGGTAGAATTTTAACTTGCATTTGTGGATGCAAAGATGTACTGTGTTCACAGACAATGTTTTTGGAAGTGTTCCTGAGCCCATTCAGTGATGTCCACTACAGAATCGTGTCTGTTTTTAATGCAGTGCTGCCTGAAGGCCTGAAGATCACGGCCATCCAATATTGGTTTTCGGCCCCTTGCATACAGAGACTTCTCCAGATTCTTTGAATCTTTTAATGATATTATGTACCATAGTTGATGAGATCCCCAAACTCTTTGCAATTTTACGTTGAGAAACGTTATTCTTAAATGGCTGCACTATTTGGCCATGCAGTCTTTCCCAGAGTGGTGAACCCCTCCCCATCTTTACTTCTGAAAGACTCATCCTCTCTGGGATCATGTTACTGACCTGTTGTCAATTAATCAAATTAGTTGTGAGATGTTCCACCAGTTTTTTTTTAGCATTACACAAATTTTAGTCTTTTGTTGCCTCTTTCCCAGCTTTTTTGAAACGTGTTGTGACATCAAATTCAAAGTGGGCATATATTTTTCAAGGAACAATAACATTTGTCAGGTTCAACAACTGATATGTTGTCTTTGTACTATTTTCTATTGAATATAGGGTTTAAATTATTTGCACTTCTTTGCATTCTGTTTTTCTTCACATTTTACACAGCGTCCCAGCTTTTTTGGAAACGGGTGTACATCGAAAAAATACTTTCCTGGTATGCTCTTCATACTTACAAAGCGAGACGAGTTATCGTTTCTCACAGTCTTGGCATTACCATAAGCCTCTAGCAGAGGGTTAGCTGCAATGATCTGATCCTCAAGAGACCCCTGAATGAGACAAAAACAAATTGCTCTAAAACTGCTAAACTGGGGTTTCTTGAAACATGATTAGGAAAAATGTACACATCCAACCCAACTGAGATGTGTCTACAAAACAAAAATAAGCACCTGCATTTTGCCGGAATCTTGCTTTTTCTTCTCACCACCAGACACTGCAATGGTGGCAAAGTACTGGATTACACGCTTGGTGTTGACAGTCTTTCCTGCACCAGATTCTCCACTGGTTCATATGACAAAGAAAGAAGGTTTTTAATGTTTGATTGTAAGAAAGGCTTCTACTAAGAAATAGCATGAAGAAAAACTCTGTTGACCTATCTAAAAAAAGTTGATCAAATACTTGCAATAATCACTAAGACATTATTATACATAGCCCAATTTATAATGTAATCCAACCTATTGCAATAGATTGTTAGTTTTTAATGTAAGCATCTTACGTAATCAAGACGGACTGGTTCTCCTTATCTGTGAACAAAAACATGTTGCTTATTATTCTGTAACAACATTATGGTTAGGCCTACATAATTTAATATCCATCCATCCAATCAACCATCCATCCATTCAAGCTTGTACCTATCTGCATGAATTGAAAGCCGTTGTCAGAGACAGAGAAGATATGGGGTGGAGCCTCCACTCTCTTCTTCCCTCTGTAGGCGGCAACAACTTCTGCATCATACACAGGGAGCCACTTGTAGGGGTTTACCGTGACACAGAAAAGTCCAGAATAGGTCTATATGAAAGAGATTGTATAAGGGGATTACAAAAGTCACCGATTGTTTCCCATGGATAAATTACTGGACTGGGATCTGTGTCTGTCCATAGGATTTACTTCTGTACATCCAAAGATACATCTGGGTGAATAATGTGTCTTGCCATCGACATAGAGGCAAGGTAATGCCTCTAACCACATTTTTCCTAAAGTCATTAAGTTCGGTACAAAGGACTCACTCTTCACAAGGAAAACATTTGCCTCAGAGATACAGTCGGCCATGATGAAATTTCAGGCATTTGGGATTTTGTGAAAAATACTATTCCTCTATTACCAAAACAAGGCATCAGTTAACATTCTGTCCCCCACTGTTGCTGTTGCATATCAGTAATAGCTTTTGTAGCCTATAATGTGGTCCTATAATGGGCACATATCTATCTATATTTCTTGATGTTTCATTAATTAATCATGACATTTGACAAACATGCTCAGGACAATTAGCCAAGTGTAACATATCCCCCTAGTGCTGCTCACTGGCCTTCTAGCCCAGTCTTTGTGCGTTATTGTGTTTGTATGCTGTGGTAGGAGCTACTGCTCCATCTTTACCGGCTACGTGCCATGTTATTATTTCCCAGAAACTAGAGTTAATTTGCTGTTGTATTCTGTGCTTTGTGCACCTGCGATCTACAAATAAAAGACCATTTCTTCTGACTCCTGCGACTTGATCCTTTTTACTACGCTGACACGCTACACCAAGTAAAATATCTCAGACAGCACCAGATTTTTACTAAATTGGGCTGAATCATGAGTCTTGCCGTAAAGATCTTGCATTTACAAAATCACAATGATTGGCTCGAAGGAAGCGCTACAGTATTAAACTGAATTGTGTAAATTCACATGCAGTATTTATACAAGGAAAGCGGAGGCACTGCATCATTTATGAGCGATTGCATGTTTTCTTTATGTTTACCTTGTTTCTACCTGTGTCGATGTGGTTCTACTGCATTGGTATGTCTTGCTTTCTTTGCTTTGTTTCTACCTGGATTGATGTGTTGATGTGGTTCTACTGTATTGGTATATCTTGTTTTTTTTGCCTTGTTTTAACCTCTCTTGATGTGTCGATGCGGTTCTGCTAAATTGGTATGTCTTGGATTCTAAGATTCATGAAGGTATGTATTATCTTATGTTCAGGTGTGTGTGTGTGTGTGTGTGTGTGTGTGTGTGTGTGTGTGTGTGTGTGTGAGTGTTTCTGCAGGCTTCTTACGTAGATCATCCATGCTGCATAACGCTCTTTGAGGTTATACAACACAGTAGCTTCATTCAGGTAGGTCATCATGGCCATGTCCTCAATCTTATCGTACTTAGGGGGATTCATCTGGAGCAGGTCTGCTTCTTTAAACTCTTTCCCTTCCTAAAACAGACATTTAGTTTACTGAATACTTTTTCCCGTCATTAAATTGTTGCATCTACAAAAGAAAATGTGTGTGTCCAGGTGCATGCTGGTCTTGAAGATTCATGTCTGTAAAATATTGGTAGTTACAGCAGTACTAATGATAGTAATAGAAATGCTAAAGGGCACAAAGATCATTTAGCCCTGTGGGACACAATTTGGTCCACACTGAGTTCTGGTGGTATGCACCTAAAATACTTAAAATACATAAAAAAAAAGTGGCCAAGGTGCTATTCTTCTAAGCGGTTTTGTAATTGGTGATATTTCCTGAGATTTTAGCTTGTGTATTAGTGGTTGTTAGCAAGCTAATAAAAAATGACAGTTATTTTGTCATGGAGTCAACTGAGACCAAGGCCCCATTTACAGCTGAGCCCTGCATTTAGTATAACAACATACATTTGCATTAGAAGTATATGTTCAATATTTTTTTACACAATTTATATAAAAAAAACAAACAGGAAACTAAAGCATCATGACATACATATTTATGATTGGCTATAATGTTTAACCCACCCATGTATTGGGATTTCATAGGCTAGGGTGTAATTATAGGGACATATTTTGGGGTGGTTTGTAGGCCTGGGACATATTAGGCAAATCTAGTAGGCTAGAGTGAGTATCATGTCATCATACACCTTCACATGTTTGTAATTTATTTTAAACATTCTGAAAGTTTTGTGGCAATGATTTGTTTTAGAATACTGAGCCTTGCATTCTGCAATTTAAATGCACTGAGATGCTTTTACTGTAGGTTACCCATTCGTTGTTATTGTGGATAAATCTGGAGCTGTTTTCTTTCAAAGAGGGAATGGGAGTCAAGATTTACATGAATTACAAATCCACAATAACCCTTTCATCAATTTAAAAAAAAAAAGTCTTTACTTCTTGACTGTAACTTTTTTAACCGATGGCTGTGAGTTGTCAATTATCACTTTTGTCAATTATAGTTTCCATAAGTTTATAAAAGCTATTAATTGGCAAAATATATCCCTTCATTTATATTGATTTACATATTTTTTGTAAGTTCCACACATTCTCAGTTTAATGCTCTTCATCAAACAAGTTTACCTGTGCACTGCCACAGTACAGGTTCCATCTTTCCTGGCCGTGACTAAACCCTTAAGGTACAGCTCCTTGGGATCAGGTACGAAGCAGGAGTTCTTTGAATCAAAGGGAGCTGTTTGTGCCTCAATTCTCTCCCTTTCAGGCTTACGGAGGTATATGGCGGCCTTGCCATATTGCTCCATCTCTGCGTCCGTGCTCATGGTGACGGATCTCTAGGAAAGAGATCAAACAAGAAGCGTTATGGACACCGTGTTGCTTCCTCCCCACTCAACAGGTAGATGAGCAGTATCTCAAACAGAATATTTCCATACGTTTGTTATGTCTCACCTTTTTTTTCCCACTACAGATGAAAATGTACTTCTTGGAGGACCCTGTAAAGCATTAGAGTGTTGTGAAAACACAATTCTATAAAGACATAGGAAACATTTTGAAAGGCATAATTCAAGTTTGTCATATTGGCCATGTGGGTGCCACTGACAATGTTAGTTTTCCTAGTGGCAACTGACTTTACTAAATATTATTTTTCAAATTCAAATATGTACACCTGAAAACCTGTTACATTCTACACCACTGCCTTAATTCACAAACAAGTGTATGAGCACCACATTTCATTTCCATTTAAAACATTTTGAAACACACCTTCTAAATCAATGTCAAAAATGCAGAACTCTGAATTTGAACTTAGAATTCTAATAAAGGAGAGTCTTACCACAGAGGAAGAAAGTGCCTGACTTAGGGGGATCCAGGGGCCCCATCCTCCTTATATCAGTTTGAAGGTGCCAACCAAGCAAAAGTTAATTATGGACCACTCTGGAGAAGGAAATGGATTGGAGGAGATAGATCTTTGATCATGCATTCAACTAATGTCAACAACTTCCAGAAGTGCCACTCTTATTACTCATATTACATTACAATATTTGAATAAAATTTACATGAATGATACATGTCGCAACTGTGATTATGAAAATATGAAAAGTTTGATGTATCAAAATATTCCATTGTTACCACTTCCCCTAAAATACTGTGATATAATAGTATAATATAATCCAATATACAAAAAAATAGAAACGTGTCATTTTGTCTCATCGGCTGTTGCATCTAATGTAAAATTTATATCTACTCCATTTAATCTATTTGAGATGCCTGAGGTGCATTTTGCTGACAGCACAGTAGCTGCACAAGACTTTTAATACACTCTGAAGTAAACTGCTTAGCAGCTGAGCTGGCATCAATGAAGAAGGGGGAGTATTCCTATTTTTATATTTTTCCAAAAAGACAGTTCTAGACACATCTGAAGGAACCACCATCAACTGAGATATTGATGTAGATTATGTTAAGCATGTAGTTGAGGAAGTTCTTCTTTCAAATACCCAAAATTAAAACAAAGCAATGGCATAGCATCGTCAATCAAAGCCATTCAGTTGCACAACATATTGTCCAGTCTGGCAACGGGGGTACTCACCATTGCAGTTTTTAAATCACTTTTTATATCTCAACTTTTTAGCTCTGCAGAAATCTTCCATGATATATGACTTGCACTTTTGTATAACAGGGACATGTTTCTCTAAGCTCGAAAGTTGTTCTGGGTTGACATTTAAAAGCTATTAAAAAAAGCTTTAACATCTTATATTTTGCTTTAACATGTGTAATAATGATTGACAAATATATATTTTGGCAGAGCCTTGGGTGAAATGTAAAATAATTATTGATGCAATAAATGTTAGAGGGTCTTGAAACAACAGTCTGTGCTCGCTAAGTAGTTTTATGACACAGACATCCCAGCGCATTTGCTCTTGTCAGAATTTGTCACATGGTTTAATGGATTAAATCTAAATTTAGATTCAAAGTCACATTCTGTGGCATGAATCCACAAAACAACCAAGTTGGGCTTGATATAAATTTGGATCTTGTCTTTCCGGATCACGTATCTTGCTATTAATTTATTAGGCGCTAATAATGTCGGAGTAATTTGCTGGCCTGTATCAGATCTCTTTGCGGTCTACAGGATAGGCTATGTGGTCTTGCCTATTCAGCATGCAGTGGGAAGTCAGTGGAAGTTTAAATGTAATGTTAATTTCATGACCAAGGATGTACACTTAGTAGATGAAATGGGGAGCTTTGCTGTTTTTAAATACGCTTTATGAATCTGTCGAGAAACATACAACAAACTGTCTTTTGTGTTTATTGTTTTTTGTTTTTATTTTCTCTGACCTTGTATAGAATCAGAGCAATAATATAGATTTTTAAAACATCAAAAAATTTAAATGTATGCACTTACTGCAGCAACTTTCTCTAGAGAAGAGCATTTAAATTCTTTTAATGTAAATTGAAACGATGAAATTCCATAAATACAACCAGAGATTTAAACAGAAGGTCCTCCTCATAATAAATAGTTTTGACCAAAGGCTAGAAAATGGCTGCAGTGTATTCCAAAAAATGAAATCACTCTTCAAAACAAGGGTGCAGTGAGGGTATTTCCATGCCAGACCTGAGTGAAATAGATTCAAATTTATCAACAGTAAAGTGGCTATCAAGTTTTCAATTTCTAATTTTTTTTTGTTACAACATGAAATCTAAATGGATTTAATCAGGAGTTTTGCCAATGATTAGCACAAAAGTGAAATTGAAAAATAAAATCTGTGAATTAATTTTAAATATTTACACTACCGTTTGAGAGTTTGGGGTCACTTTCGAAAGAAAAGAATATTTTTGGCCATTAACATAACATCAAATTGATCAGAAATACAGTGAAGACATTGTTAATGTTTAAAATGACTATTGTAGCTGGAAATGGCTGATTTTTCTGCAATGTCTACACAGGCTTTACGGAGGCCCCTTATCAGCAACCATCAGTCCTGTGTTCTAATGGCACTTTGTGTGGGTTTATAATTTAAAAGGCTATTTGATCATTAGAAAACCCTTTTGTGATTAAGTTAGCACAGCTGAAAACTGTTGTGCTGATTAAAGACGCAATAAAACTGGTCATCTTTAGACTCTTGAGTATTTAGAGCATCAGCAATTGTGGGTTCAATTACAGGCTCAAAATGGCCAGAAATAAAGAATTTTCTTCTGAAACTCATCAGTCTATTCTTGTTCTGAGAAATCAAAGCTATGCCATGCGAGAAATTGCCAGGAAACTGAAGATCTCACATAACACTGTGTACTACTCCCTTCACAGGACAGTGCAAACAGTCTCTAACCAGAACAGAAACAGGAGTGGGAGGCCCCAGTGCACAAAAGAGCAAGAGGACAAATACATTGTCGAGTTAACAGACGCTTCACAGGAGTGTCGAGAAAAACACAGGTCCTCAAATGGCAGCTTCATTAAATAGTAACCACAAACACCAGTCTCAATGTCAAAAGTGATGAGGCGACTCCAGAATGCTGGCCTTCAAGGCAGAGTTGCAAAGAAAAAGCCATATGTCAGACTGGCCAATAAAAAGAAAAGATTAAGATGTGCAAAAGAAAACAGACACTGGACAGAGGAAAATTGGAAAAAAGAGTTATGGGCTGACTAATCTAAGTTTGGGGTGTTCGGATCACAAAGAAGAACATTCGTCAGACGCTGACCAAATGAAAAGATGCTGGAGGAGTGCTACATGCCTCTGTCAAGCATGGTGGTGGCATCTGTCAAGCATGGTGGTGGCAATGTGATGGTCTGGGGGTGCTTTAATGGTGGTTAAGTGGTAGATTTGTACTGGGTAAAAGTGATCTTGAAAAAGGAAGGCATCAATCCATTTTGCAACGCCATTCCATACCCTGTGGACGGCGCTTGATTGGAGCAAATTTCCTCCTACAACTGGACGATGACCATAAGCACAGCTCCAAACTACGCAAGAACTATTTAAGGAAGAAGCAGTCAGCTGGTATTCTGTCTATTATGGAGTGGCCAGCACAGTCATTGGCCTGTGTTATGGACAGACGAATATTGAGCTGTTGTGGGAGCAGCTTGACTGTATGATACGTAAGAAGTGCCCATCAAGCCAATCCAACTTGTGGGAGGTGGATTACACTACACTGCCAAAGGACTGCAAGGCTGTAATTGCTGAAAATGGATTCTTTGACAAAACAATGTTTAAAGGACACAGTTATTATTTCAATTAAAAATAATTATTTCTAACCTTGCCAATGAGGTTCCCTACACAATAACATTTCTCAGTTTCAACATTTGACATGTTGTCTTTGTACTATTTTCTATTGAATATAGGGTTTAAATGATTTGCAAATCATTGCATTCTGTTTTTTTTTTAACTTTTACACAGCGTCCCAACTATTTTGGAAACGGGGATGCAGTACAAAGACAGCATATCAAATGTTGAAACTGAAAAATGTTATTGTTCCTTGAAAAATATGCCCACTTTGAAATTGACGCCTGCTACACATTTCAAAAAAGCTGGGACAGAGGCAACAAAAGACTGGAAAAGTTATGTTAGTAATGCTAAAAAAAACAAACTTGCTGGAACATCTCACAACTAAATAGGTTAATTGGCAACAGGTCAGTAACATGATTGGGTATAAAAAGAACATCCTAGAGAGGATGAGTCTTTCAGAAGATGGGGAGGGGTTCACCATTCTGTGAAAGACTGCGCAAGCAAATAATGCAACAATTTAAGAATAACATTTCTCAACTTAAAATTGCAAAGAGTTTGGGGATCTCAATCTATGGTACATAATATAATTAAAAGATTCAGAGACAGCGGTAAAATCTCTGTACGCAAGGGACAAGGCAGAAAAACAATATTGGATGGCCGTGATCTTCAGGCCATTAGACGGCACTGCATTAAAAACAGACACAATTCTGCACTGGAAATCACTCAATGGGCTCAGGAACACATCCGAAAATCATTGTTTGTGGTCAGGGTTATGTTGCTGCATCCACAAATGCAAGTTAAAGCTCTACCATACAAAGAAGAAACCATATATAAACAAGATCCAGAAACGACTCTAGGCCCAAGCTCATTTAAGACGGACGAAGTGGAAAACTGTCCTGTGGTCTGACGAATCAAAATGTGAAATTCTGTTGGGGAATCATGGACGCCGTGTCCTCTGGACTAAAGAGGAGTGGGACCATCCGGCCTGTTATCCATGCACAGTTCAAAAGCCAGCATCCGTGATGGTATGGAGGTGCATTAGTGCACATGGCATGGGTGACTTGCACATCTGTGAAGGCACCATTAATGCTGAGCAATACATACAGGTTTTGGAGCAACATATGCTGTCATGACATCTTTTACAGGGAAGGCCTTGCTTATTTCAGCAAGACAATGCCAACAAAAAATACGACAAAAGGAGACGCTGAACTGTTGAGCAGCTGAAATCCTATATCAAGCAAGAATAGGAATACATTTCACTTTCAAAACTACAGCAATTGGTCTCAATGCTTACAGAGTATTGCTGAAAGAAGTGGTGATGCAAGACAGAGGTAAACATGCCCTTGTCCCAAATTTTTTGAAATGTGTTAATGGCATCAAATTCAGTATGGGCATGTATTTTTCCAAAAACAATAACATTTCTCTGTTTCAACTTTTGATATATTGTCTTTGTACTATTTTCAATTAAATACAGGGATAAATGTTTGCACATCATTACATTCAGTTTTTTTTTTTTTTGCATTTTATGCAGCGTCCCAACTTTTTTGGAAAAAGGGTTGTATGTGTGTTGCTGTATACAGTGAGATTTGATGTTTGTTGTCTATTCCTTGGTGTTTCTTTGTTTTTCTTTTTAACATTATTCATGTGGTTCTGTGTTTTGTCTTCTCCTACAATTAAATGACTTTAGCAAGTTCCTCACTGGAGATTAGAATTGATTCACAACCTGATTGTTACCTGGTTAAATAATGCATTATATCATTTAGAAACACAACATTTTCTCCTCACCTCAAGCTTATAACAGACTTGGCCGTCACATCATGCTTTGCAGAGTCTGATTTACCACCAAATTAAAATTGTTATTTAAAATCTACAAGAAAAGCATTTAGGCATCAAATCAAATATGTACTCTAGTTATTTATACACGCAGCAGATAGATTGTGGCTCGGTATTCGCAACATGTAGAATAAAGTTGATGACATTAAAGTTATTTGAAATGTTCATAGCGGAATTTTGTATGATATATGTGTGAGTATATGTGTGATCTAAATTGGGATTGGCTTTCACGGACCTCAGATTGCTTCATTAATCATGAATGATCAGATTGCAGCTCATTAATGCACCACAAGGCCAAATCCTAAAGCACAACATAAATCAACCTTGCTTGATTATAACAAATACAAATATACCTCAACTGGCAATTTTTGCAATGACCATTGTGCAATTGCTTGTGTTAAGAATACAAAATTCTTTAAGGTAAAACCCTGTTTCATTTTTAAAATTTATTTTAAAGGTTTTGAAGAGCAGGCTTTCCACATGATTTGTACTACAGTGATTTTAACAGTGTAACTCTGATTCCAGATGTTGAGCTGGCATGGGAATATTTTCACTAAATTTTTCTGTCTATCTCTAGTAAACATGTTCCCATTAAGAAGTTTAGGATCAGTAGTAGGGACAGTCCCTTGTTCTCAGACAGTCTTTCAGAGCTAATTCGTTTAAGAAATAAATTGTGGGCCCAATATCGATCTTCAAACTCCTCTGCTGACTGGACTACATTTAGAGCTCTAAGGAACAAGTGCACCTTGACGATCAGAAATTCCAAAATCAGAGTTTTATTTAAACTCAGTTACAGAGAACTTAAATAACCCCTCAACATTTTGGAAATGAATTAAATCTTTGGCAGGTACACATGTTGCTTCAAGTCTCCCTGAACACATTCTGGTTGGCTCAGATGAAATAAAGGATAAAGTTGTCATGGTCAGTCAGTTAAATAAACAGTTAATTTGTACTGGGTCTGGATTTGACAGCTCAAATGTTAATATATCTGTACCATGTTATGCCACTACAGTAACTGTTGGAAATCTGGATTTGTTTGATTTTAAACCTATTTCAGTTGCTCAAGTTTGTAAAGCTCTGAAAGACATTGACCACGAAAAGTGTGCAGGTCCAGACAATCTGGATACTTATCTCTTAAAAGTGGTGGCAGATATTATTGCTGTGTCTATTACATTTTTAATTTGAGTTTTATGTCAAATTCAATACCTAAAATTTGGAAAGCTGCGTATGTTCTCCCCTTACTTAAAGGTGTAAAGTCAGAGCTGAACAACTACCGTCTGATCTCCAAACTCTCAGTCCTGGCTAAGATCCTTGAATCCCAGGTAAATTTACAGTTAAAACAGTTTCTAATTGATAATAACATTTTAAACTATTTTCAGTCAGGTTTTAGAACTGGCCACAGTACTATTACTGCTGCTATGGTGGTATTAAATGAGATTGGTGTCTTGGACAGAAAACAGCATTGCGCTGCCTTATTTGTGGATCTATCCAAGGCGTTTGATTCAGTGGACCACAAATTGCTGCTGAATGAACTTAGGAATGTTGGTTTCGGTACAAGGACTGTTAAATGGTTCAGAAGTTACTTGGTAGATCGGACTCTGTGTGCGTGCAGCGGGCCACAAATCAGATTTTCTTACGATAACTAAAGGGGTCCCCCAGGGTTCAATTTTGGGACCTATTCTGTTCTCTATTTTTATAAATGACTTGGGTAAGGACATTCAAGCAAAAATATTAAAACATTTATACGCATGCTCCCTCCGTAGTACAGGCGGTGCAAGAGCTTCAGACTGCATTTAAGTCATTACAAACTGTTCTGCTGAGTTTAAAATTGGTTTTAAATTCCCAGAAAACAAAGTTTATGGTCTTTTCAAAAACTTGCTTACAGTTTGATGAATTTAACATTTTTACGTCTGATGGCAAATCCATTGAAAGGGTGCCCTCATAAAAGTACTTGGGTACATGGATAGACGACAAGCTATTATTCAATGTACATATTGCTAATCTAGTTAGGAAGCTTAAAATGAAGATCAGCTTTTATTTTAGAAATAAATCAAGCTTTACTTTTAATTCCAAAAAAACTTGTGGAAGCTACTTTTCTGTCTGTGATTGACTATGGTGATATATTATATATGCATGCAGCCTCCTCCATCTTACGGAGCCTTGATTCAGTGTATCATGCATCTCTGTTTTATTACAAATGCAAAGTCCCTTACTCACCATTGCATTCTTTATGATCTGGTGGGTTGGACATCAAATGCCCAAAGTGCATTTTCTTACTATCCACCTTGGGCATGGAATAATCTGCAAAAAGATCTAATATTAGACATTTATATCCATTGATGAATTTAAGGGCATGATAAAGAATGTGGTAATGAAGGCATGTGGTTGTTTTTCTTGAGAGGCCACTGTGTTTGAATAGCTGCTCTTTTGTTTTATTGTGGATTTATTGTATATCATGTTGTATATGTTGCATTTTAATATGTTGTTTTTGTATGGCTGCTACCTTGGCCAGGTCTCTCTTGTAAAAGAGATTTTTGATCTCAATGGGACTTTCCGGTAAAATAAATGTTTAATGAAATATACAGTTAGATCAGGTGATTGCAGAATATTCCACTTCTTTGCCTTAAAAAAACTCCTGGGTTGCTTTCTCAGTATGTTTTGGGTCATTGTCCATCTGTAAAGTGAAGCGCCGTCCAATCAACTTTGCTGAATTTGTCTGAATCTGAGCAGACAATTTATCCCTATACACTTCAGAATTCATCCGGCTGCTTCTGTCACATCATCAATAAGCACTAGTGACCCAGTGCTATTGGAAACCATGCATGGCCATTGGAAGCCATACACTGCCTCCACCGTGTTTTACAGATGATGTGGTATGCTTTGGATCATGAGCCATTCCAAGCCTTCTCCATACTTTTTTCTTCCCATCATTCTGGTACAGGTTGATCTTAGTTTCATCTGTCCAACGAATGCTGTTGCAGAACTGGGCTGGCTTTTTTAGATGTTTTTTGGCAAAGTCTAATCTGGCCTTTCTATTCTTGAGGCTTATGAATGGTTTGCACCTTGTGGTGAACCCTCTGTATTTGCTCTCGTGAAGTCTTCTCTTTATGGTAGACTTGGATAATGATATGCCTACCTCCTGGAGAGTGTTCTTCACTTGGCTGGATGTCGTGAAGGGGTTTTTCTTTACCATGCAAAGGATCCTACGATCATCCACCACTGTTGTCATCTGTGGATATCCAGGCCTTTTTGTGTTGCAGAGCTCACCAGTGCATTCTTTTTTTTCTCAGAATGTACTAAACTGTTGATTTGGCCATTCCTAATGTTCCTGCTGTCTCTCTGATGGAATTTTTTTTTTTTTGCAGCCTAAGGATGGCCTGTTTCACTTGCACTGAGAGCTCCTCTGACCGCATGTTGTGGGTTTACAGCAACAGCTTCCAAATGTGAATGCCACACCTGGAATCAACTCCAGACCTTTTACCTGCTTAATTGATGAAGAAATAAAGGAATAGCCCACACCTGTCCATGAAACAGCTTTTGAGTCAATTGTCCAATTACTTTTGGTCCCTTGAAAAAGGGGACCAAAGAGCTGTAATTCCTAAACCCGTCCTCCAATTTAGATGTGAATATCCTCAAATTAAAGCTGAGAGACTGCACTTCAAGCCCATATTATTTAACTGTAACTTGAATACATTTTGGAAAACAGCCAAAATAACAAAACCTGGGTCAGCGTCTAATTATTTCCAGACCTAACTGTATGACCTGCGTTTTTGTATTTGAGGGACATGTTTCCCTAAGCTCCAGGTGGTCATTTACTGGTAACAGCTAGAAGTATTTAAGGAAATGTGTAAATTGTCAACGGAAAACTTTTATTGTACGTATTAGAAGAATGTTGGCAGGGCCTTGCGAGAATTGGAAGGGGAACTCTTGATGTGATATATGTTAGCTGTGCTTTAAACAATGAGTCTGTGCTTACAAAGTAATTTTATTACACAGTATTTTGCTCAAGACATTCCAGCATCTTTGTAGTGTAATGAAAGATGTGTTTTGGAAATCATGTAAAGAGGTCATGTTGACTGGCGTCAGTGGGACATCCTAATCTCACACCAATGAGCCCAACTGCTTCCTCAGAGGAGCTGACATAAAAGATGCGGGGTCAAAGTAGCCCCACCCACTCAGACGAATTAGGTGTGAAGATGGGCCAAACAACAATGTGGTAAAATGTCGTTGGATTAATTAAAATGTTGTTTGGTCTTTTATTGTGTGTCCCATAAAGGGACAAACTCCCCAAGATGTTTGTGCTGTACATGATACAGTATCTCACAAAAGTGAGTACACCCCTCACATTTTTGCAAATATTTGATTATATCTTTTTATGTGACAACACTGAAGAAATGACACTTTGCTACAATGTAAAGTAGTGAGTGTACAGCTTGTATAACAGTGTAATTGTTATAACAGTGTAACAGTGTATTTGCTGTCCCCTCAAAATAACTCAACACACAGCCATTAATGTCTAAACCGCTGGCAACAAAAGTGAGTACACCCCTAAGTGAAAATGTCCAAATTGGGCCCTATTAGCCATTTTCCCTCCCTGGTGTCATGTGACTCATTAGTGTTACAAGGTCTCAGGTGTGAATGGGGAGCAGGTGTGTTAAATTTGGAGTTATAGCTCTCACACTCCCTCATACTGGTCACTGGAAGTTCAACATGGCACCTCATGGCAAAGAACTCTCTGAGGATCTGAAAAAAAGAATTGCTCTACATAAAGATGGCCTAGGCTATAAGTAGATTGCCAAGACCCTGAAACTGAGCTGCAGCACGGTGGCCAAGACCATACAGCGGTTTAACAGGACAGGTTCCACACAGAACAGGCCTCGCCGTGGTCGACCAAA
This sequence comes from Esox masquinongy, assembly GCA_016801175.1. Lineage (NCBI taxonomy): Eukaryota > Metazoa > Chordata > Actinopteri > Esociformes > Esocidae > Esox > Esox masquinongy. The sequence continues at coordinate 12,519 of JACXGI010009811.1, read as the reverse complement.
GAAGTTGAGTGCACGTGCTCAGCGTCATATCCAGAGGTTGTCTTTGGGAAATAGACGTATGAGTGCTGCCAGCATTGCTGCAGAGGTTGAAGGGGTGGGGGATCAGCCTGTCAGTGCTCAGACCATACGCCGCACACTGAATCAAATTAGTCTGCATGGCTGTCGTCCCAGAAGGAAGCCTCTTCTAAAGATGATGCACAAGAAAGCCCGCAAACAGTTTGCTGAAGACAAGCAGACTTAGGACATGGATTACTGGAACCATGTCCTGTGGTATGCTGAGACCAAGATAAACTTATTTGGTTCAGATGGTGTCAAGCGTGTGTGGCGGCAACCAGGTGAGGAGTACAAAGACAAGTGTGTCTTGCCTACAGTCAAGCATGGTGGTGGGAGTGTCATGGTCTGTGGCTGCATGAGTGCTGCAGGCACTGGGGAGCTACAGTTCATTGAGGGAACCATGAATGCAATCATGTACTGTGACATACTGAAGCAGAGCATGATCCCCTCCCTTCGGAGACTGGGACGCAGGACAGTATTCCAACAAGATAACGACCCCAAACACACCTCCAAGACAACCACTGCCTTGCTAAAGAAGCTGAGGGTAAAGGTGATGGACTGGCCAAGCATGTCTCCAGACCTAAACCATATTGAGCATCTGTGGGGCATCCTCAAACGGAAGGTGGAGGAGCGCAAGGTCTCTAACATCCACCAGCTCCGTGATGTCATCATGGAGGAGTGGAAGAGGACTCCAGTGGCAACCTGTGAAGCTCTGGTGAACTCCATTGCCCAAGAGGGTTAAGGCAGTGCTGGAAAATAATGGTGGCCACACAAAATATTGACACTTTGGCCCAATTTGGACATTTTCACTTAGGGGTGTACTCACTTTTGTTGCCAGTGGTTTAGACATTAATGGCTGTGTGTTGTGTTATTTTGAGGGGACAGCAAATGTACACTGTTATACAAGCTGTACACTCACTACTTTACATTGTAGCAAAGTGTCATTTCTTCAGTGTTGTCACATGAAAAGACATAATCAAATATTTACAAAAATGTGAGGGGTGTACTCACTTTTGTGAGATACTGTATGTCTTCTTTATTACAGGTAAATGTTTGCTAGACGATGAATTCAGTGAAACCAAATGGCTAGCTCTGGATGATGATAATTGTTTGTCATTGCAGTTTCTTTGCTTTCATTGTTGTAGCGAAGGTGAGGTGACCCTATTGTTGATGCAACGGAGGAGTTTGGAATTGATCTGTCTGTTTAGGATAAATAGTGCAGTTTTACTTAGTTGTGGGAGTCTATAATTAACAGATACTCCTATCACACATTTCATGCTATAGTGTATTTTAGATATGGTATACTTTAGATAGTATACTTTGTAGACTTTTAGACAATTTGGGAGGACTTTAAGTATTGTAACTTTATTACTTGATTTGAAAAAATTTTATTACTTAGAAATATAGATTACAGCGTCATTCTTCATTCATGTAAAATCACTCCAGTAGAGTAATTGGGAACCTATGTCCATACTCGTGTTCTTACAGCTACTGATAAATACACTACGTAAATTGAAGAGACCAGACTTGTCATCCCTGAGTCCTGGATTGCTACACAATCAATTGACTTCTGTACTTGACTGATGAGAAGCTGTCTTTTGAGGCATTGTTTTAGGCCCCAGGAATATATGCCATTATAATGTATGGTTTGTGACGTAAGGTTCACTACCTTTAGTAGACCCTACCTGTATGTTATGGTTACATACAATAATGTATACTTACAAACAATACGGAGTCAGATTAGAGTTAGATTATAAAGGCTAAATTCTCCTGCACAAATTGTTCAAGTGGTAAACTTCTACCACCTTTAACTACATCTCTGCTGCGTTTAATATTTGTTTGATTTAATAATAAAATATTTGCTGTGGCATGGATCCACAAAACAACCAAGCTGGGTTCAGTTTACATGTTATTTTCCAGGTCACGTATCATATGCTGTAAAACTATTAGGAGGGCCAATGTCAGCAATGAGAAGTCCTCATGGTTGACTAGTAAGGCCAAAATAATGTGCTGGCCTGTATCAGATCACCCTGTAGTTGGCAAGATAGGTTAGAATGTCTTCCCTTTTCAGTATGCAGAGTGAAGGCAGTTGAGCCAGACCCCCACATTTGGGTGGTTGACCTCAGATGTAATGATGCTTACTCTGTTTTTTTTTTTTAAGGTCTTTGGACTTGGGATGTGTAGCAGCAGTACATTTTATTCATCCCAACATCCCCTTGAATTTTTTCGACTGTTTTAAAGACTCTTTTTTCACGTTATATTTATTGTATTCCAGATAGTAACCAATTCTAAGCCACTTGCACCAACTAAGGCACTGCTGACTTGGATACAGCCAATGCTATGTGGGCCAAGCATGATATACCATTCAGAATTTATTACAGCAAGCCAATTTTGGCCCAGTTGCGAGTTGTGATATGTTGCCAAAATTTGTGAAATTTGTATTTATGGCCTCATCACAGTGCTCTTTCAACCAGAAAGTGTTCCCCAGAGAGTGTGCCTAGAGAACAAGACAAGGCCAACTTGTCCTACAGCCACTCCTCTACTCCGTGTGGTGCTGAGACAATTTTCATAGCTTGGTCTTTGCAGGATCCCCGGGCACTGTTGCTATGCCGAGACCAGCAATCAACTCCTGGCTGCAGTGACTCAGCTGTATCGCAAGGCATTTCACTTAGCCACTCAGGGGCTTCCTATAATTTACAGTATCTGAACACCTGAGTCACACGGACAAGTTGAATACAATACATATGAAATACTTATCTTTGAAAACTACTTGATTGTATTACTAGACAGTTGCACTGGATTGGTCATGGGGTTACTTCTGCATGCCAAGTCATCCTTTCTGATGTCTAAAGTCTAAATCACACAATCAAATGACATAAGATGGGCTAGGGCTGAATATATTCATCATCAGGAAACTTAAATAGCTTGGTGGTACTAAAGAGTTGACTGGCCAGCTGCATTATCACTAAGATATAATATTAAGAATATAAGTATTTGCAAAATGTGTAAAATTGCAGGAAATTATTCTGAAAATGACAGCATTTGAAAATAGGTGGACCTGTGGGAAATCAGCTGTAAAATGGCAAATATTTTAGCTCTTAACCTTTGGCACAAGGAGTAGAATTGCAGCAAATTTGTTATAACCCAGCATATTCTCTTCACCTGCAATTTATGACAAAATGTATAATGTGACTTGAACATGCCCTGCTTGCTCAGTGATGCACCAACGCCAATGCACGAAACATTTGCTCTGTGTACATTCCCTGTGTCTTATCTCGTTACAATAAGTATTGAGCTTCCAGGTGGCCGACCAACCACAGGAATCACTAGAGCACAATGAAACAATGCAACCAGGTCCTACATCCATCTCACTAACCTTGGAGACATAAATACAATAATAGAAACTCTACTATGGAATACATACAAGGTTAATAAATTACCCCAGTAAATTACACCATATGAGGTGATACATACGGTGCCTTGAAAAAGTATTCAGAACCCTGCCAAATTATACATTTCATTCTGTTTTATATTTAAAACACTTTAAAACACAGATGGTTCTTAAATCTTTGCACTGGGTTCCAGTCAGTTACAGAATAGATTTTAAAGTGGTGCTTTTAGTGTATAAATCACTGAATGGTTTAGGCCCCGAATACATTTGTGATATGTTTGAAGAATATAAACCGAGCAGGGCTCTTAGATCCATGAACTCAGGTCAGCTAGTAGAGCCCAGAGTCCAAACTAATCATGGTCAAGCGGCGTTTAGCAGTTATGCCGCACACAACTGGAATAAACTACCAGAAGATCTTAGACGTGCCCCAAACGTATCAATTTTTAAATCCAGGTTAAAAACACTTCTCTTTTCACGCACCTATGACTGAGCGCTTAAACTTAACCGCACTGTTTAGCCTTACAGCTTTTACACGTTCCTATTTTTTCATCACGTTTTTATTCATTTCTATTTTATTCCTTTATGTTTTATTATTATGCTGTTATTTTATGATGTATTTTATATTTCTCTCTTTGATTTATTTTGTTATTACATTTCTATTTTGCTATCTTTTACCAATCGTAATGCAAGTTCTGGTGCTATCTGAGGAATAACCCCTGTGTAAATGTCACAATCTGCGGATGACGGATAATGCAAGTTCTTGTGCTGCTGTATAGACAGATGTAGGGTATTATCTCACAAAAGGATTGAGGAGTTTATCCAAGCGCTGGAGCGCAAGGATTGAGATACCGGGGTGGTACAGTAAACAGTTATGGTAACTGTAATTCATTGAGGATGAATATAAAATGCATGTACAGACATGGCATAAATGTCCCCCTGGAGAGAGCCAAGTAAGACATTGATGCAACGTTTATCTCACAATGGTACTGACAGGTTCATTCTAGTGCTGGAATGCAAGGATTGTGATACCGGGGTGTTGAAGTTCATGTGCAGTCCCCCTCAGGAGACAGCTGAGTTAGAGAATTGTAACAATCTGGCTGTTTTAATTCTATTGCAATTTTTTATCTTTATTTTCATTGTAAAAAACATTGAATTGCTTCTATGTATGAATTGTGCTATGTAAATAAACTTGCTTGCTGGTATCCCGTTTTTCAAACTCTTGTTTCGGAAACTTCCACCAGGTGGCACGTGATCATACTAGCCTAATGCCAAAATGCTGGTGCAATGTACTGTACGCCAAGTTTTTTCTTCATTTAAACCATACCATAACGTCTATCTCACGAAAATCGACAAGCTCTGGAGCAACCGACTGTACTGTCCGGTGCAAGTGGAAAATCCAATAAATATTCGATCCTCTTTCAAATGTCATGTAAAACGTTTCACAAAAGGTGGAAGATAACAGCGCTGCATTTTTTCACCACTTCTCATGTATGTACACGCATCAAGGGTGTTTGAAAAATAAAAGGCATACATTAAGCCTTAATAGTCAGGGCAATTAGTGGGGACAAATGGTGGTATGGAAAACTAGACATTTTCCAATGAAAAAATGACAATTCCAGACAATGTAATACACTGCAACTGGCACTGTAATACACTGGAACTGTATTACACTGCAAGTGTATGCCTTCCAAATGCAATTTGTATGAATGGGAAGAAGCAGCATTTAGCGGGTTTCAGCATTAAGCTATTAGTAGCCAGATTGCAGTTTTTCCAATAGGACAAATCCAACTCATGTCCATAGCTGTAAACAATATTACATGTAAGGTTTTTCCTTTTCACTAGTATCCCCATGTGGCCAAATGGAAACATCTTTCATATAAACTAAACTCACAACCCTGATCATGTGTACCAAATGTAATCACACTTAACATTGGTCATTTGATGCAATAGAAATAGAGTTTGAAGCATTTTTCACAAATTCAAAATTGCTGAAAAACGCCCGATTTAATGGGTCCCAATTGCAAATATGTTCCATATGAGGAGATGGACTTATCTACCTCTTTTCAAGGCTGTATCTCAAAAGGGGTGAGCATGGTGACCTTGCTAATGTGAAAAACCTCTAGTGCCATCGTGTGGTTGATAAAAACATCCCTGCAGATATTTCTTCCGTATGGTCCTTTGTCAACATACGTACCAAGTATAATTACAATATCATTATCCTTAGAGGAGATGTGTCTATATATGTGCAAAACCACACCCCTGCACATGTTCATCTGTCAATGGCGGCCATGTTTTTCAACATACTGGCCTGATTGACATAACATTTGAAGACGATCGTCATAGATGCCAAATATCAAAGTGCGCGAAGATCGGACATTTGGTGCCAGAGGAGTTAATTTTTTAGTGTTTTTCACAAATTCAAAATGGACGTCAAACCATTAAAGCAAAGTTAATGAGTCCCAATTGCAAATATGTTCCTTATGAGGAGATGGACTTATCTACCTCCTTTCATGGCTGTATCTCAAACGAGGTGAGCATGGTGACCTTGCTAATGTGAAAAACCTCTAGCGCCATCGTGTGGTTGATAAAAAAAATCCCTGCAGTCATTTTTTCCGTATGTTGACAAGGACCATACGTACCAAGTAGCATTATTATACCATTATCCCTGTAGGAGATCAATCAATCAATCAATCAAATTTATTTATAAAGCCCTTTTTACATCAGCTGTTGTCACAAAGTGCTTTTACAAAACACCCGGCCTTAAAACCCCAAGGAGCAAACAACAGTAGTGTTGAATTTCAGTGGCTAGGAAAAACTCCCTAAGAAGGCCGAAATTTAGGAAGAAACCTAGAGAGGACCCAGGCTCAGAGGGGTGACCAGTCCTCTTCTGGCTGTACCGGGTAAACATATTAAGAGTACAATT
>JACXGI010009810.1:0-23973 GCA_016801175.1 Esox masquinongy | reverse complement strand
ATATTCCAGTTTTGTACAACTGCATATTGGTTTCCTGTCTGCATTTAAACAATTAAAATGATTAACTATATTGACGGACCAATATTGACAGAACATCTCGCCTCGCTGCCAGTCTATCAGTACATCTGCGGGCCTTCAACCCCAAATAACGTGCCCCCAACTGCCCTTTACTGGCGCCTCATTGACTTCCACCTAACCAAGCTGCAAAAACCTGGCTGTCACATCCCTGTTTGCCTGAATTGAGCGCAGCTGGCGCCTGTCGTGTGTGCAGTTCATTGTGACAATTCAATAGACAGTTGAGTTAGTAATTATGTTGTCGTATGCAGCTGTACATAACCACTGACCTGGACCAGCAAGGTTATGGGTCCACTCTTATCCACCTCCAGTATCTCTCCGTTCTTTGTCCCCACCAGTATGTGACCATGACCAAGAGATATGGCACGTATGGAGGGGTTGTCTTCCAACAGCAGCCCTATCAGGTGAGTTATGGTGTTAGAACCGCTACTTTGACCAGTGGCAAAGAAAGCAATCTCCATTATAGCTGGATGGATTGAGTGTTTCTTTTATGGATTTCCACTGAATTACACATTACTTTGGTGTTAGAAATGGGAGCACAGATATTTGACATACTATACATTTAGCTGATGCTTTTATCCAGAACGACTTATAATTATTTCATTTATCTCAAGTGAAACAACAGCTTGTCACAATCAAATAAGTAATTTTGAGTGTTTATCATCTGAGTTAGCTCTGACAGGAAAAGTGCAATTTTTTTCAGATACTCTTCAATGTTTCCTTTTTTTTAGATCTTCAGTATGTATATTCTTCAGTATGTATACTCTTCTGCATATATTCTTCAGTATGTATACACTTCTGCATATATTCTTCAGTATGTATACTCTTCTGCATATATTCTTCAGTACGTATACTCTTTTGCATATAGTCTTCAGTATGTATACTCTTCTGCATATAGTCTTCAGTATGTATACTCTTCTGCATATAGTCTTCAGTATATATACTCTTCTGTATATATTCTTCAGTATGTGTTTGGCTCCATGGTGGCATAACGAGACCTTTTACCTTTGGACCCAGGTGCGAGGACTGCTCTCTTGATGGTGTACGTCTTGAGGCATCTCTCAAAGGTATCGTCCCACAGAGCCACTATGCCATCCTTCCCTCCAGTCACAAATCCCTACAGAGAACAGGAGATAAATCTCTCTCACACAGGAGCTTTCTTGTATATCAATAACATGAAATAATACAATTCTAGTACTCCGTTCATTACCAACACTACAACACCAGAGGTGTAATTGCACAAGCAAATGAAGAAACAGAGAGAGCAAGAGAGGAAGAAAATTAGAGACACAGAGACAGAGAGAGGTGTTGTCTGTATTGGAAATGAATGTTAACCCCTTCCTATCCCTTCCAGTACCTTCTCTAGGGTGTGCATACTGAAGACAGGGCCATCATGGGCTTTGACTGTCTTCACCAGGAACATGTCTCTCCAGATACAGATGTCTCCTGTGCATGTACCAGAGAACACCATCTCCTCTGTCCAGCCATACACAGCACACATCATTGTCTCTGTCTTTCCCATGATTCCCTTATGTCCAATCAGACCACCACCTGGAAGAAAGGGTCAGATGAACTACAAAACCCCGAGCATTTCAAATTCACTGTTGTGGGGGTCTATTTTTTATCTTTCTATTTTTTACTTCATAAGGGCAGTAAAGTAATTTGCATGACCACATGTCTGCATAACAGACGTATTTGCAGTTGATGACAACAAATTTGCATTCGGTTCACAATAGTTTTTGAAATGTGACACAACGCGTTGGTTTACAGTGCATGCCGCTACAAGAGCAGTAATGGTATAAGTTGCTGACGTTACTGGCGTGAAATGTGGCTGTTTTTGTAATTGTCAGGCTGGCGTGAGGGACAATGAGGTAAGCTATTACTAGCTATCCACTAGCTAGTTCAATATCTCTCGCGATTATCAAGCCATTTGGGGGTTAGAATATGTATAGCGAGGGTCCAGTTTCTGTCATAGCCTGTATAATTTATAGTATAAGGGACTGGAGAGAGTCCGTGGACTGGATATGCTTTCCATTATCCGTCATAAGGAGCTTTAGTATAATAATGGTCAAATAACCTGATACATGCCATAAATGCACAATCTAGCCTAGTATTACTGTCATGATGTATATTGGGTATAACATCATGAATGCTGTTTAGAACTGATTTGCTGTTGGTTTTTCTACTAAGGCACCACTGTGGTGAAATCTTTCTTGAGTTTCCCTGTGTTCTCATCATGGGCATGACTCCGGGTGATCAGCAGCTGGATTTCTGATCAGATGAATGGTTGCTGGGTTGTTACTTTGTGGAATATGTGGGATTTGGGATGTTGAGAATGAGGGGCCATATTATTATGTTAGCCTTATTGTAACATGCCATGACCTAGTTACGCCACTCTGGTTTGAGTCATAAACTCACATGATAACATGGGTCAACTCCACTGTTTGCCATGGGGTCTCTTACCTGCTTTATGCCAAAACTTCATATGTTTTACTCCAGCCGTGATGAGCTTGTCAGGACAGTATGGATTAATTTTGATGACAAAAATCTTATCCTTGCTTCCCCTGAAAAGAAATATTGTACACACAGCATTAACCTCATTGTAGAAAAGCAGGGATAAATAAACAAGAAATAGACTTGCAAGAGAGTTGGTATGGGAATCAGACTGCACCCAGTGCAGCCGCACAGTGTGGCCGTCCCTCCCTAAGGGCTCTCCATCTCTTCCTGTATGAACAACAGGGATCAGTGGTCTTCCTGCTCTGATCTGATGGAGCGTTGTAACTGACAGGCAACCTAATCACTGACCTTTGTTCTGCTGCCTCACTGTCATTTACTGTGGCCAGTGCTGTACTGATGCCTACTTCATCCTCTACATCCATTTAAAGCATTCTGAGTCACTTTCTCTCACTTCCATCCGTCTTGCTTATCCTTCCAGTCCCCTCGTTTTCCTCCCCTCTGTCCAATCTCTTCCTCCCCCACCTCTATTGCTTTATCACTCTATCACTCTTTCCCTCGCCAGGCTTCTCTCCCAGCCGAGGACTAGGCAGAGCAGTGCACAAGGCACGCTCTGTCAGGCCCCATTTCCCTCTGCCCGCCTCACTGCACTGACCACCAGGGCCTGCAAAGGAGATTAGTGCAGCTCCAAGCTGTCTCTGTGTTGCCACAGGAGCACGGCACACCACAGCTACAGCACGCAAGCAGGCAGGAAGGCAGGCAGGCAAGAAGGAAGGCAAGCAGACAGGCAGGCAGGAAGGCAGGCAGGAAGGAAGGAAGGCAAGCAGGCAGGAAGAAAGGAAGGCAAGCAGACAGGCAAGCAGAAAGGAAGGAAGGTAGGCAGGCAGGACTCCACTCCACTAACTAACCAGATGGGATTCCAATGCACTACTTTTTAGTGCAAAGAAAGAGAGTAACAAGAAAATAATAAGTTTGGAAGAAATGCAGGAGTCCATGTAGACACTAGGTGACTGTTTCAAGTCGTGGATATTTTATATTTACATGAAACTCATTGTTTAAATGATTACCATTCATTTGAGATGATGGTGAAATGAAGATGAGTCTACGTACAGATGGATGAGCCAGGGATCTGCACTGGCCCTACACTGTAATCATTCAGATGTGAGTTGACAGGCTAAATATTCCCTACTGAAGAAGTAACAGCTTTAAAATCCTTCAGCGTGAATCTCCTCCCTCCTCCCTTCATCAATCATCCGTTGAACCCAGGACAGAGCAGCTATTTCAATTTTGTCCTCATATATGAAATCCAAATTTAAAGTATAGAAGCTTAAGCTGTCTAGAGAATTAAAGGGACATTTTAGATCGGGAGCAGTGATGTACTTGTTGTTCTCTGGGCTTCTCTAACTTGTCCACTATAAATGGCTGGTATATCCTGCAGGAACTACTGTTTCTGGATACATTTCGATCTCATATTTACATTAATATGACCAAGCTAAGTCTGGGCCAAAACTTGTAAGTAGGTCAATTTATAGACATGTATAACTTCAAAACTTAGTGGCCTTGTGGATAGTGTCCACCATGACATTGGAACACTGTGAAAAAAGGATGCATCTCTGCTTAGCACTTAGCATTAAGGGCACAAAATGGGAGCAATTCCCCGCGAGAGACTACCACTCTCTATTTTTCATGAGTAAGAGTAAAGTGGTGTCTGAAACATATTAACCCCAGTGACATGACCTTTGATCTCTCTAGTCTCTGCCCATTGAGGGGACAACAGCAGAGGTCAGAATACCTCCCCTGAGAAGCCATAAAGGCCACTGTACCACACTAACCTGATTGCTGAGAGCTTCTCACCCTTCCTCCAGTCCCAAAGCACAACGGTGTGATTGTCATCCAGCCCGACTGAGGCCAGCCGCTTGCCATCCGCTGAGGAACAACAACGGAACATAACCTCATTCAATACAACATTCACAGAAAGAGCCTCTCTATTTACTCGTGTTTTGTGAGAAACAGTAAACTAGCCTGGTATACTGTAGGTTTGATCCATGGCAGGTAATGGCAGCTACTGTACGCCTCTGTCTGTGGCCAATTAGTGGGAGAGAGATGAGCGCCATTGCCTTGATGCTGCCAGCCTGCCAGAGTACACGGACTATCTCCATAACAGGACTGTTCAGAGCGATGCTCCTAAATTGAAACACATTTCAACTCGACCATCTCCTGTGTGAATGAAGAGTTCTAATTCTTCATGTCTGACTGCGAATGTCAGGCTAGGTTAAAGTAAGAATTGGTTGTTGTTGTTGTTGTTGTTGTTGTTGTGTTTACGTGGTAAGGTGTTTGGAGATTGTATGCAAAGCATCTGTAAACAGCCCTGGGGTGTTACCTGAGAAGTCTAGGGCACATACTCCCAGCTGGTGAAATCCTTTTAGCACAGACATGGGTTTCAGCAGCTCTGTGTCCCATATATGGATGGAAGAGTCTCGTCCCACCTGCAGACAGAACATACAATTAACTTCCATATAGTGCATCACTCATCAACAGAAACTTCCACATAATGCTTACATTTTAATCATTAAGCAGAAGCTCCTATCCAGTGACTTACAGCAGTGAGTGCATACTTTTTCATATTTTTTTTGTATTGTACGCGCTTCGCTCATTCACTATTTAATTCAGTCATCCACAGCAACATCCAAAGGCATGGCTCCTCATAAGGTTTCTTCTTAGTTTTCTATATGACTGCTGATGTAAAAAATGTCCTCGTGAAATACATTTTGATTGGTCGACGACCAACGACACAGCATGGTGTTAGCAGTAACTTAGTTAGCTACTTTTCACGATGAGCACCGGCTTCTAAATACTTTCTTAGAGGTCCGCCTCTTATGGCCCCGAGGGGAGAAGTTACTTCATCCCCGTGTCTGAACATTTAATTGTTAGCAGGGCTCCCTACCTGGCCTGTGGCTACAAAGTCCTTGAGGGGGTGGATGGCCAGGCACAGGATGTCATCGTCATGGCCCATGTAGAAACGCTGGGTGTTCTGCTGACGGTTGTACACCACCCCCACGGCCGCCACATGGTACACTATCTCCCCTGTCTGGGTGTAGAACAGGTTGCTCCTGCAGTCGTAGCCTCTGTAGCTGGAACAGAACACAACAAAGGACACAGCGCTCACAATCTACTGCAGCCTGCTGAAGACGTCGACATTTTGGCTGCGGGGCGTTACATCCAGAAGACTGTGAAGACGTTATTTGGTGCGCTGTAAGGTTTCCTTGGGAGGGAGAGTGGCCAATGCAGGTGGTGGTTAGGTTGACTGGTGGTGGGTGATGAAGGACTACTAACCCGTGGATGAAGTGTAGCTTCACCCTGCTCCCTGGGGCTCTCTCTCTCTTCTTCATGGCCACAGTGCGGTGCTTCTCCTTGGATTGCTCTTTGAGCTGAGGTAGATCTTCTTTGTAAACCTGGACACGGAAACAAAGTGAAGCATTTAACCCTTCGACCCTCTGTTAAGGTCCTTGTTTTTCGAAAGGAGACAAAGTCATCGAAGGGTGGAGCGGGCGCTGTGTCCCTAACCTGCCGCCGATACGTGAGCTGTGTCTCCTGCTCGATCTCTGAGTCCATCTCAGGCACGTCTGACTGGTCCGAGTCTGACTCCTCGCTGTTGGAGTCAGCAAACGTCTCTGCAGCGGAGAAGAAGACAACAACATCAGTCTGCGAGGGTTAAAACACACCGATACAGAACTGGATGACAACCAGGATTGAGTCCCACTTTTAGCAAAGACAAAAGTGGATGACGGGACATTAGCATGCCAGGACAGTTGACATCGCATATTCATCAAGCAAGCCTTTTAAGTGGTCTACTGCTTGACCTGTTGCACAGTCAAATTACTCAGGCTGAAACGTTAAAATGCTGATGCGGAGAAACTAGGTTGGCTGTGCCAAGACCAGAAGGTGAGTAGCCCTGGCCTAGGTCCATTAGGAAAATTAAATGGAATGGCGGTTAGTGTATGATTTCATTTTCACAAACCGCACTGCAGCTCTGTCTCAGACCACAAGATATATACATCATTACTCCATGATGGTGCTTCTACTTTAATTCAACCCCTCCAATATACAAACATCAATATGCAATAGGTTAAAAAGCCTGAAGCAGAGGGCAGCTTTAGGACACAATAAACACTTTAGGGGGTTAAATTCCTGGTTCAGTGGCACTGGTTCTCTGACATTGAAGCAGTTAAGTTGAGATATGACTTAAAAAATGAAGACAAGGTTCTAGGGGCTTTATATCAATACAAATGTGCTCTTCCAGCTAGTGTCACTTCAAATGTATTCATGTGGATGTATGGCCTGACAGAGAAAGCTTTTAGCTGGGGTGATGAAAATGTTCAATGTGAAAAGTCACAGAGTCACCTAGACTTCGCTAGACTTAAAAAGCATATTGACATGGGAGAGCAGGAGGGGATGTCATAGAATAGGGCAATAAGAGATAACAGTCTGTGTATGGGGACAGTGATGTACCTTGAGGTGCTATGTGAAAAGCTTCTTTGGACTTCCTGTCTGTGACAAACTTCCACTGGAACACTGAGTGGTCAGCTCCACCAATGGTTATCACCCACTGGTAGTCATGTGACCACCTTGCATTGGTTATATGGGCAGAGTGACCTAAATACTTTCTAAACTTTGCACCTGGGACAAAGATAAAAAAAACAGGGTTTGGGTTATTTTGTGAATGTATAAACTAACCATATCACATAAGAAAAATATCCAACAGAAATCTTCACCTTTTCTTACACACGGGTACCGTAAAAGCTTCACTAATCCATAATCATCTGCTGTTACTAAAACTTGATTATTGAAATTGGCATCCACAGAGTTGATGTCGTTGATCTCGGAGTATTTAGGCCATATTCCATTGACCTCGGGGCCTAACACACAGGTCCATGAGGCCCACTGCACCAACTTAAGCTCCTCCCTGTTTGTGATCTCTTTTCCACCTGAACAGAGAGACAACAACAACTTTGGCATGTGCAACTAAAACAAAACAAGCAGCACATTAGTAATCCTGACATGATGTCAAAACAAAACGTCTATGACAAATTTAGCAACACAACAGCAGGAATAACAGTGGGATAATGACAGAACTCCTGTCTCAGATGATGCTCTTCGTGGCTCTTCACGGTGTCATTTATCTACCTGCCGAGGTGTGCAATCGAGCGACTTACTTGGCATCCTGTAGAAGAGCCTCTTTCCGCTGCCGTCATTGGTCTGAAGATACTTGCTGTCTGTCGACCAATCCATGTGGGTGATGAAGCTGGTGGAGCCGATGCATTCTCCCACCTTCTTGTACCTCTGCACCACGCCGTAGACGTCCACAGAGTTATCATTGGAGCCCACAGCCAGGTGAGCCCCGTCGGGGGAGTACTTCAGTTCATGGATAGCCTCCTTCCTGTCCTTGATGTGCACCACCTCGGTCATATCTCTGTGGAGACGAGGTCCGCGATACCGGTGAACCACAAACGCCACATTCTTTACATCTCCTCGAATCAAACTGAGTATTCACGCGTCCATGAACTGGAAGCTTTTGAGAAAGAATCCGACCCCCTGCCCTGGACTCACCTGATCCGTAGGACAGTGAAGGACCCATCCTTCATGCCCAGTGCCAGGTGAATGCCGTCCGTGCTCACAGCTGCACAACGGATAGGTTCTTCCATGTTGCAGCGAGCTATCAGTGCATGATCTATAAGACTCCAAATCCTACCGAGAAAAACACAGCTGTGTTATCAGTCACGTGGCTCCAATCACCACAATGTACCACATCTCCAGCAAGGAGGGGATCTGAGTATAAGTCAGTGTTAGTGTTTGAAAGCGGTTCTGCTTGGTCCCCAAACCTGACTGAGTGGTCATCGCTGCCCGTCATGGCCAGGGGCTTGGTGGGGTGCACAGCCAGCGCCCATAGCTCTCCCTCACAGTGGCCCTGCATGATGAGGAAGGGCTTGGTGCGATCATGGACCACCACCTCGAAGATCTCACTGTCCTGAGTGCCCACCAAGATATGGTCCCCCCGCCAACACACGCTGCGCACCGACAACCCTGTCAACACACACGTAGAAAGCAACACAGAGGAAAGCATTCAGCCACACACACACACACACACACACACACACACACACACACACACACACACAGAGTGGCTTGATGAACACAATGAACAACAACAAGCAACACAAGGAGGACGACACTATCTACTGGTTGTCATGGAGACCGTATAGGGGGCTGTTTCTAGGGTTATTAAATGGTAAGAAGAAATTGAGGTAGCTATGCATATTCATACATTGTACATAAATATGTATGCACTAAAGCTGAATAAGCAACGAAGGGAGTGGAATAATTTACACTGACTTCTATTGACATGAGAACAGAGGAAGTACTCTAACTGCAGTGCCCTCATCACTGTTACCCACCTCTAGCCACTGTTAGTCCCAACACCACAATACAAACCAAAGAAAGAAGAAAGGAAAAAACTATTAGTGCCCTGGAATAAGACTGAAGAATACAAAAGGCTTTCATTCATGAACTCGATGCACATTGGCATCCTGTGGCCAGAGTCTGTATGAGAAGGGAGGAGAGGGGAGGGGAGGAGAAAAGCGGGAGCTGTATGTCACCTTTATATCCTTGGTCTGTTTCCCTGAGATCGATGACAGTAATTGGTTTGAAGTTGAGATCCCATAGCCGAACACAGCCGTCCCGGCCCCCGGTGGCAAAGCCCTCCTCACAGGCATTCATGCTGAAAATCCCTGACTGGAGGAAATGACAGTTTGTCAGTGGGATGTGTGCACCATAAATGGACCGGACAGACCAGCAGTACCACAGCCCTGCTGCAGCATAAATGTCCAACAATTACAAACTAGCTGCCGCATAACAGATAATACAGCGGTGAATTACTAAATGTTTGAGCATGAGAACCATTGTTTTTCTCTAATCTCTTTTTTAATTGTCTGGCTCCCGGAGATGCCTGCTTTGGTTCCACTGACTGGAGTGAAGGAGTCGTGTGGTAGAGCCAGCCTGCAGTCTGTTTGGAGTGCAGAACATAGACACATAGTAGATTCCCCTCCCCCATTCCTCCACCCTAGGCCTCCACCACTCTAACATTCAAACCCTCTACCCCTCCAACCCAGCCCTCCACCCCATAACCCTCCAACCAAGCCCTCCACCACTCTAACCCTCCACCCCTCCAGCCCCACATCCAGCTGTTGAGCTCATATCATTTAATCCCAAGTAGTAAACTGCTGATCCTTCCACTGAGCAGAATAAAAGAGAGAGCCACAGGGTCTAACCGCGAGTCATCCTGCTAACCGTGAGTCATCCAGCTAACCGCGAGTCATCCTGCTAAACGTTAACTCTTGGATGCTTTCATAAATAAACCACCCTCTACAGATGGGGGAGTTGTTTGGTCGCAGGTGGGTGAGTTGGACATGGGCGATGACGTGTCTTAGCATCCGCTGGATGGATCTAACAACAGTACTGAGGTGGGTGTAGGCAGGCAGGCAGCTAGCGAGACTGAGTTCTGTATCTGAATGTGATAGCATGCCTGTGCCAGACATGGGGGCTGTCGGGGAATCAGCCTGAGCTGCACAGCATGACATCTCTGGATGGCAGAAGAGCATGCTGCTTAGCATTCCTCAGCTACAGCCCACTGCTGACAGAGGTGACAAACAAACAACAGACACCGCCAGGTACTGTGACAGAACTAAGGCTAGTTAGAGCTAACTACACACATACACACAACCCCATATACAAACATGCACTGACACACACACGCAAACACTTACCCCATGAGCTCCTTGGATTGTCCGGATAAGGTTGATGCCCTTCCAGACATAGATGTCCCCATTCAAGGCACCTGAATATGTGACCTGGTCTCTGGCACAGGCCAAGCAGAGGATGGTTTGGAGATCTCCCGTTTTGCCAAAAACCCCTCGCTTGGGTGTCAGAGCATTGCCACATAAACTCCAAAACTGAACGAAGAAACCATAGAAGAGAGAAGACTGAGTTTAATATAGTGGTTAATATATTAACTGACAGACATCCAAGTCATACATTCATACTAGACTTAAAAGACTTTATAAGTATGGATACACGGCTGTAAAAGGAAACTCTAGATTTATTTCATCAAGTACAATGCTCAAATAAACCCAGGGATTACATCTGTTTTGGTTTTTGAGCATTCATAGCAAAATAAGGCAACTAACAGAATTCCAAAGAGACCCATTAGTAGGTGCCTGAATTGCAGGTGCTTCGGTCACAACTACTGCAACATTATGGGGAACAGTGGGGTCTGTTGGTCAGGAAAAAAATCATGACAAAAATCATTACAGTATTGTGTCATCTCAAAAATCATGACAGTATTATGTCATCTCAAAAATCATGACAGTATTATGTCATCTCAATAATCATGACAGTATTATGTCATCTCAATAATCATGACAGTATTATGCCGAACATGGACACATTGAGGATCAGTGGTTGCATGTCAAAGCTGACCAACATGGATAGATAAGACACTTAACGGGACAGTTGCTCGATTCCCAAAAAGCACACCCTCAAAAATGACCACAGAATTGAATCAGCACCCAAGTGACTCGTTCTCAATAAAAAGTGTATGTTGCGAGCTTCACAAAGAATTTATTGCAGGGCTGCTATTCTGAAACCGTTTTCATACAAGTCCAATGCACAAAGACGGAAAATTTGGTGTAAGGAGCACAAAACCTACACCCCTGAGAAATGAAAAATAGTCATACAGTCTTTCACCCTATTTCCTACATCCAGAAAAGTTTAGGTTTGGAGAAAGCCAGAGGTTGCCTTCAGCACACAATGTCTGCTGCCAACTGTTGAACATTGTGGGGGATCCATAACGGTATGGGCAGCCATCTAGTGGGAGTCATTGGGTCTGATGATAACTCATAGTTGTATAACGGCCAAGGAATATGAGGCCATTTTACAGGGCCAGTTTCACCCTGAGGTGCAAACACTGTTCCCTCATGATGTTCTAATATTCCAGGATGATAAAGCCCCCATACACACTGCTAAATGAATTCAAGAGTGGTTATTTTGACGTCAGACACTTTCCATGGCCTCTCCAATCACCAGAACTGAACATCAGTGAACTTTTATGGGAAGTTCTAGAGAGCAGAGCGTGAAGTACATTTTCCACCTCCTTCATCCCTCAGAGAACTGGAGGCTTTTCCTCTTGAAGAATGGTGCGATATCCCACTCCACTCAGTTCAGGATTTGAATGACAGCATCCCAAGCAGGACTGGAGCTTAGGTCCTGGATATTAATATTTTGTTAGGAGTTTCCATTATTATATCCATCTCTGGCACATTTACTCACAGATGCACGCACACACTGAAATAAAAACAACCAAAGATCCGTGCAATAATCTATAAATTCTCCATCACCACGTCCAGAGTCAGCTGATCAGGATACAGGCCATAGCCACTTCCATCGGTCACAATAAAGCCCAGGCCTACTGCGGCCTATGAACAGGGTCATTGGGATGCACATGCTCAATCCAGACTGTGGACCTTCAACTACAGCGCCGCTCTGTCTGCATGACGATGAGATCCCAGGAGAGATGTGTGTGTCTTGTTTCCCGGCGTTGGCTCATGTGACTGAGCGCACAGACATGAACTGGTCAAAAGGAACAGCTGGAACATGTCAGGCCCTTTTCATTTCCAGCCTGCCTCAGGACGACATTTCTTCTCACAATATTTATCCTCCTAGCTTTCACAATAACCTGGAAAAAAACGCCTGCTGGTGTAATCATACATGTTCAAGTAGTGTTATCCAAAATACTAATGACTTTTGAATCTGATGCAACAACACTGAGGGTAAGGAGCATACTCCAGTACACTGTGTTCTATTTGTCAGCTGAGAAGGGAGCTGTCTACAGATGTGCGCTCCGTTATCAGCCAGTCCTTGCCGTGGTAGTAGAAAGGGCCAGCGTGTTAACAGGAGGAATCGATTATCACAGGACAGCATCAGCTCTGCTAAACAACCTAACAGCCACTCTGACCCACAACCTCCCGGGCCTGAGACACAACAGGGTGGGATGCTCTTGTGTCTCTTGTGTCGACACAAGAGACAAACAGCAGTGTACAGAAAAAGAGAGTGGGTGCTTGGGCATGTTAGGGTGCGGTATGTTGAGCTGCGTATCCACGAGTGTTGGATCTGGGTGGGGCTTGGTAGGGCTTCGTGTCCCAGCAGCAGCCTTTTTTGGAGGCAGGCTGTGGAGAAGAAAGAGGCAGTGTGACTCGAAGCCTGCGCAGCCCTCCCTGCCTGGTTCAGATAAGACAGGGAGACCCAGGCTACAGCTAATCCCCTCACTGCTCCGAATTGCTAGTGAGAGAAGGCTAGAGGTTTTATTATGAGGCCAGAGGGAGAGGAGGGAGTGAGTGAAAGAGGGATGGAGAGTGAGAGAGGGAGAGTGAGAGAGAAAGAGGGAGAGTGAGGGTGAGAGAAAGAGATAGTGACGGCGTAATGGATCATTTCAGTTCGGTTACAGATTAACAAGTAAAAAAGCTTGCTGGAGAGAGCAGCAAGACCATCGGATCGTCACCTGGTCAAGACTCAGGCTAGTCACTGTGAGACATTCATTTATTTGCTGCATTTTTTCATTAGTCATCATGATTAGAAATTGTTTTAGATATCATGTCTTAATATTTTTCGAAATTCTAAACATTTAGTAATAAAATGAAAATGCCTCTGGCAGGGAAAATGCTGCTTTCTCTTTCTTTTCTCTAATCCTGTTTTTTCCCTTGGTTCCTTGGTAAAAGGCAGCTACAGTAAGGCAGCTCTAAAGACCAAGACAGTGCTGTCTTTTTGTCTAGAAAAGAAGCCCCCTATGTTTGAAGAGGAAAGAGAAAAGTTCTCAAAGGAAAAGTTGGACATTGTTGTTTCCAAATGCGCTCTCTATTTGGGCTTAGTTGTGGTCAATTTGCAGTGCACAACAGTTTTATGATAACGTTCCGGTCCCCTGACTATCCCCTTCCACGCAAATTGAGTTGTCCACCCACGGCATAGCCCTGAGCAACTGGTAAGGCATTTCAGATTACAGATTTACTTTTGGTAACTCCAGAAGTTTTCGGGGAAACTGGGCTGGTAAATATGTATCCAGGGACATAAGAGATGCTGCCTTCAGCGACGGGGCCCGGGTGTGTATAGGCAAGGATCTGCAGAATGTCAGACAGTACCAGTATCACGGCCATGTGCGCCACAGAACCTCCCTGCACCTCTACTCAAGGCAAAACTTTTAATGCAATCTAAGTGGGGGTGTAATCTTTCAGTCTGGCAGGCACTCCCCCTTAAACATGTCCTTCTCTCTGCCAGCCACTCATAACCACTCTGACTCTCAATGTCATGGCACTAACGACGTGACTGAACTTTATGGAATTCACTGAGTCACTGACTTATTCTCAATGTTTTATAACAATTACTGAAAGACTGATCATTTGTAATAAAATGATGTCATGGTACTGATAAACTGGTGTCATGGTACTGATGAAATTCGGTCATGGTACTGATGCATTGGTGTCATGGTACTGACGCACTGGTGTCACAGTACTGATGCAGTGGTGTCACGATACTGATGAACTGGTGTCACGGTACTGATGAACTGGTGTCACGGTACTGGTGAACTGGTGTCACGGTTCTGCTGAACTGGTGTCACGGTACTGATGAACTGGTGTCACGGTACTGATGAACTGGTGTCATGGTACTGATGAACTGGTGTCAGGGTACTGATGAATTGGTGTCACGGTACTAATAAATTGGTGTCACGGTACTGATGAACTTGTAACGGCTGCCCTGCGTGGAGCTGCACGCTCTCTCCCACTCCAGCGCTCCACCTCGCCGGCGTACTAACCGCCGGCTGGAGATTGATGGCTGCAGCGCTCCATGGACACGCACGCTCCCCATCACTAAACACGTCTATATGTTTGCCACTGTTTCACCTGCACCTCACTGAGTTATTATTGTTGCTGACCGTGAGGTGCTGTTACCTTTACTATAAAGAACGGACTATAATCATACTTGTCGTTTGTCATACGCACCCGTTACCCTCACACTTCACAGAACTGGTGTCACTTTACTGATGAAATGGTGTCAGGCTGCTGATGAACTGGTATTGCTGAAGAAGGCTTAGAAAGAACCTGCCCTACCGCTAAATTATCACTGCCTGCATTTCTCCCTAACAGCTCAGCACAGAATGTCTGTAGGAGTTTGTCTGAGAGTGGAAGAATGTGTGTGTGTGGGTGTGTGGATGTGTGTGTGTGTGTGTGTGTGTGTGTCTGTGTGTGTGTGGATGTGTGTGTGTGGATGTGTGTTTGCATTGGGTGCGACCTACGTTAGGCTTGAACACTGTCCAGAGCTATGAAAGACCAGACTGGTCTGCAGAGATCAGACTGTAGGTCTGCAGAGTGCAAAGTTAAAATGTATAATTACGGGAAATCCGACAATAATATATTTATCCTCTTTTTTCCTCTCATATATCAAAGTTGTCAATGAATGAGCGTTTGATTGGTTGACAAGATGAACACTGTTCATTGGTCGACATGAACAGCGGGCGCTCAAAAGTTCAACAAATTTGAACTTTGGGCGCCTCCACCCGCAAGCAAGCGTGCACAGAAAGCGGCACCTCTCACGGGATTGAGCACCGCGCCACTTGCAAAACTGCTTGCGGTTTGCCGCCCATCGCCCTACTCCAATTGAAAGTCTATGAGACCTTCACCGACACCGCGGCCAGTATGCAGGCACTTCAGATTTTCGTATTTTGCCTTCAAAATAAAAGCCTGTGATGGGTTGTGTGTATTGTTTATATTTTCAAAGGAAAAACTGTGTGGCGTAAAATATAAATTAAACAAATTACAATATAAATAATACATTATATAAGGTAAAGAATATTATAAAGGGGAGCACATTCAGAAATGGTTAGAGCTTAAGTTAACGTAGAGAACCTTTCTAATATAAAGAAAATCCAATTTTTGATGTTATTGTTGTTCATTTGCTTTTGCTCATTAGGTTTGGAGAGGGACTGTTATAAATCTGGGAGGCGATTCATGAACAGTTTTAAAGAATGATTAATTGAGGGGGAGTAATTAGGTTAGTAGGGAATGATGTTAAATAAGTACTGTCAACTGTTAAGTTGACAAGAAAGAGAAACTGATGTAAAGGGATGACGTTATTGCAATACATAAAAAACATGTTTGTAGAGTTTCAAGAGGCTGGTTACAGTATGATGCTGAGGCTGTGGTGACGAGTTGTTCTGTGTGTGGCAGGTATGCTAAAGTTAAAAGCAGAAACAACTAATTTGTCATTGGAAATAAAATTTTGTATTCAATAAAAATGCTTTATTATCTCAATAAAATGTAATGAAATTAATGTATGCATGACATGAAAAGGAAATTATTATTTTGGACAGTAAAAAATATGCTTAGCTGTTGGATTTTTTCATCTACCAGTCCCCTTGGCAGGTGAGCCAAAAAGTTAATTTCGGACACCGTATGCCAGTATTGGGACCGACTGGGACACACTAACTTGTCATAAAATTGCGTCTCAACATTAGATCATTTTGTTATGCATTGACATCACGCCAAGTTTGAATATTTAGCTAGACACCACTAAGCATTGTGTTAAACTGACTAAAATTTCTTATGAAGTTTACTTCCACCACAAATAGCATCAATGAACTGTATGGCTTTTGCCACTGACCGTTTTAATAGCTTATTAGCCTGAAATAGGGCTACTAGTATCTTACTACTTGGAAAAGTCATAAGAATTGAGCAATTTCTAGCTAGACTGAAGACAAACTTTACACTGACAAAGCTATTTCTTTTCATGGCACAACAACGTTTGTTTTTCTTTCATTCATGAATGACATTGATACAATAACTATCAATATAGGTGAGAGTAACTGACTTTTTCGTCAAGTGAAAAGACGAGAGAATCATGGAAACACCAGAACCCAGTCCACAACATGTTTATAGAAGAAAAGAAAAAATCCTACCTAGTGCAGCTTTGAGTACTTGGTATTGGTACTCTGTATCGGCAAGTACCCAAATATAAGTACTTGTATTTGTACTTGTACTCGGTCTGAAAATAAGTGGTTTTGGTGCATCCCTACAGTAAGTAATACTGTTTGGAAGTGTAATATAAATATGTAAATACTGTATGTAATAGTGTTTGGAAGTGTAATATAAATATGTAAATACTGTATGTAATAATGTTTGGAAGTGTAATATAAATATGTAAATACTGTATGTAATACTGTTTGGAAGTGTAATATAAATATGTAAATACTGTATGTAATTATGTTTGACAGTGTAATATAAATATGTAAATACTGTATGTAATAGTGTTTGGAAGTGTAATATAAATATGTAAATACTGTATGTAATAGCGTTTAGAAGTGTAATATAAATATGTAATTTCTGTAAGTAATAGTAGTGTAAACCAAAATCTGTAACTACAGGATGTTTGATTTTGTACAGCGTTGTAAATGGATATATTTTATCTCTTTGTAGACATCCAGAAGAATAGCTGCTGCCTTGGATAATAAAATACCATTATACCAGTAGACACAGAGCAGGATCTCCTTAAGGAGTAAACTAATTATCTAACAGCCAGACGCATGCTTGTCTGCAAGTCCCAGGCCCAGAGCTGCCAAGCAAAGGTCACAGTCAAAGCCAAATGAACTCACAGCAACCCACTGATGGCACAATGATTTTAGCTAATGGTGGATCCTCTTGTCTTGTGTGTTGAAGTGGGAGCAGCAGATGCAGTCCTAGAGACTTTGTTTTCCTGGGACTACAGTGAGGGGATTATTGGGGCTAAATCTCCTGGATGCATTGAGTGCTATAATCGCTGAGCGAGCACAGAGCCGCGGAGCAGATGTCACATGGTCCACAGGGTAAAGGCTTTAGAATTACGTGGCACGATTGCTGGATTGCCTAGGCATCATGAGCTACAAAAAGAGGGAGAAATAGAGGGGTAGAGATAACAAGAGAAACACTCAAATGGAAAGCGAAAAAGAGAGTTAGAAAAGGAAGGAGAGAGAGAGTATTGGTTTGTTGCAAAGTGTTGAGAGAGAGGGGTATTATCATGAAGTATGGGGTCCAGGCAAAGAGGATAGAGATTCGTCCGTGAGATCCATTCTGAACTGTGTCAAGATGATGGTACTTCCATATTACGGATAGGCTCAACACCCAGCAAACATGGGGACCACACCATGACCTCCTGATGTTGCGGGGATGTCCTCAAAAGTAATTTAAAACAACTCAATTGACCTAATTTAAAACATCCAATAAAAGCAGAAGTTACTAGGTACCCAGTGTCTAAGTACCCAGAAATAAAATGATGTCAACACAACAATTTTAAAATTCAGTTTTGGGAATAAGCATCAATTGTGATAATAGTGTTCAATGACCTAGTTCTTCATTGAAAATGCAATCTCTTTGATGTAAAAGCAGAAAAAGATCCATTCCTGGAAGAGGAATGAGTGCAGCAGCAGTTTGAATAGAAAAATCAAAAATGTAACACTGAAAGGGAAACATTTCTATGCAGCTGAGTACAAGAGACACTGCTGAATTCTCCATAAAAAATAATAATCTTTCCCCCTCCAACGTCCACATTAACCGAAATGTACTTAAAAAGACAGATTTGTATGAGTCATTGCCTGTCCTACTTTTTGTTTTATTATGGTTTAATTACCAAGAACTACGTGATAAAAAGAATGTGCATATCACTTAGGGCTTTGATATGACCACGAAGATAAAGCAAATTAGACAGAGAGGAAAAGAGTGCCTCACTATTTAAATGGCTACAGAACTTTGGGAAAATATTATGCTTATCAGATACAGGACTTCAGGCTTCTTAAAAAGCAGACTGGTTTATGTGCCACGATGGACAGCAGCCGACATGTTCTAAATATCCAACCAAGTTTGAAACACACAGACAGCTGACGACCTTGAGTCACCCAGTTAAGAAAATAATACATTGTATTCAGACAGTACTGTACCTTGATGTGTTTGACACCACAGCTTACAAGCTTGCTTGGCTGGTACAAGTCCCATGATATGTCAAATATCTGTGAAAACAAAATCACATGGTAAATCATTTTTTTTACAGTTAAATGCATTACGGTACATGCTATGCAACAAGATACATATATCTGGGTCAGGGTTTGTCTGGGTGGATCAGAAATGTGTCTGTCTGTCTGTTGGTCTGTCTGTGCTGATCAGTGTGTGTCCGTGCGTGTCTGTGCTGATCAGTAGGTGACTATGTGTTTGTGTGGATCAGTTGTATGTATTTTAGTTTAGTTATAAAAAGAGCAGCAGCAGAGAGTTCCTTTTTAATTTCATTCCATTTAATTAGTTTAGCGTCTCCTCAGACAGTATCTGGAATACTAACGATCAATCAGGTCTAACTTGTTTATGTGCATCTCCTTTGGGCTCCTCTATGCTGCTCCATCCTGCTGGCTACATTCAGAAGTACAGTAATTAAGGGGATGATGCTGGGCCTGGTGCCTGACAAAGAGAGGGTTAGATGGAGTAGTGGAGTCAGTCACCCTGTCAGTGTGGCCGGGAGCTGCTGCCAGGACCTTGCCCCTCCTCCAGTCCCACACACAGATGGTATTCTTGGAGTCCAGACCCACCGAGACCAAACACTGCAATGGAGCAAACATTTCATGAAAAACGATTGACGGCACAGACAGTGCCCGGCTCTAAACAACATTGTTTGGTGACATTACCAACCAGACCGTTATGATTCAATAAAAGGCATTAGCAGTGTACAACAACAGCACCAGTTCTCCCTGCATCTAGCTCTGGATGCGGGTCTGTATGACTGATCTGTATGATTCAGGGGGAAGGGGTTCCATAGCACTGTGAGTAGGCGGCAGCAGAAGATGCTTATGTAAATCCAGTTCTACCCTGCTTCACCTTGTTCAGTGGTGGGTGGCCACTTTCATCTGCTACTGAATCGGTGTCTGGCATGGTGAGCATCCACGGGAAGGGATGGGAAACACTTTATCATGGTTTGCGAAAGGTGAAGCTCCCCCCCATGATAGTACATTGTTCAAACTGTGGGGATTCATTTAGCGAGACTGAAATCGCCTGGTTGAAAAAAAATTGCATTAAAGAAGTGAAATAATTCCCAGGTGAAACTGCTTGGGCCTGAGAATTTAGCAGTAACCACTGATAAAATTGCGTGGACCTGAGAATTCAGAAGTAACCACCGGTAAAACTGCGTGGACCTGAGAATTCAGACGCAACCACTGATAAAACTGCGTAGACCAGAGTATTCTGATGTACTACCCTGAAGACGGATGTGAGATGTGTACAATGTGTATGATAGGGATAACGTTCAATTACTATGTGTTATATTGAGTGTGTAGTGTCTATTTCTGTGTACAGCAGTATTGTCTGTCTAAGATAATTTTCCCCTTGGGGACATTTAAGTTCATCCGATCCTATCATAAATACATCTAAACCCTACAGGTAGAAATGCTTGGCTGCGCTAATGGCAGGTTAGCGTTTTTAATCATGAATCATGTTCTGGAGGCAGCTCTGCCCAAAGGACAGAAAGTATGGAATTGGCTGCCTCAACAGTGAGGGCGGAGCCAAAAAAGGTTCATGTTTAGTAACTGAGTTTCTGTTCCTAGTCCTTCCTGTTTGTTTTTGTTCACCCCTAGCCATCTCTATGTTCCTGGTCCCACCTTCTGTTTCCTAGTCTGTATATCTTTGTGTCTTGAATATAGCTTGTGTCTAGTTTGTTATTGTCACACCTGTTTGTATTAGTCCTGAGTGTTTGCACCTGGTCCTAGTTAGTTCTACCCTTTATATGTCAGTGTATTCTCTTCAGACTTTGTGGAAGCACTGTTAGTCTGTCATGTGTTTATGGTTGTAGTCTACAAGTGACCTAGCCTGTTTGCTACCTTCCTGTGTTTCTTTTATTTAAGAGTTCAGTGCATTAGCCTGCCTTAGTTGTTTTACTGTGTGCTGTTTTATTTTTCTCCTAGCTTGGTCTTCTGTTTGATTATGGGAAGGAAATGTCAATTAAAGACTCTACCAAGATGGCGGCATGTGTACTTCTCGAGCCTCAGCGTCAACCCAGTTTTTGCAAATTAGCAGTAAAGGCAATGAAACAAAGAAATGAAGCTCTGCGCATGAATCTACTACCATGAATGCAAATCATTACAGTGACCTAACGTAGCAGACGTTCAAAGAAACTGCATGGCCTAAGTCATTTGACCAGGGTTTGTGCTTATCCCTACACCACACCCTAAAGTTAACCCTTGCCCTTCACCTAACCTTAGCCATATACCATCCATAACCTTTCCCTTTACTGTGTTAAATTAAACTTAAATGGAGTGACTTAACATCTGCCCTCATCACTCAGTCAACTTATCTTACACTGTCATTTCTGCCTTTGGGGCAAAGCTGCCTTGAAAACAAGTTTCACGATGAAAAACAGTAACATATGTCTAATTAAATATACTTTTTCATCCTTCAGCTAGGCTAAATAGGCTGAACGCAACCCACTGGATTCCACAAGTCTGGTAGATACTCAACTCAGTGCTAGGAGTTGCATTTTCATGGAATACAATGGGCTACTTAGGCCAGCTAGTCTACCTTTAGGATAAAGTAACTTCAATATTAAAAAAGAATAGCAGTGTTTCAGTATTTCTGTCTTAAAACATAAATAAATCATGTTTGCTTTCATTATGGAAGAGGATACAGAACATGGGATTTATTCAGTCCAGAAAATAGCATGACCTGATCCATAGAGAGGACAGAGAGAGCTGGAGCCTGTTACTGTTTTACAAGACTGTCACATCCCATCTCAATTCCCAGACCACTCTATCCAATGGATGGAGTCATTTCCCTGAACCAGCTCTGTGAACAGGGAAGGCAGAACCACTCTGAGGAGTCTTAAACTAAGGGCTTGATCCAAATAGATTTTTCAAAGGTGACTACTCCAGCAAACACTCAACAGTAAACAACTGTTTAAAATGCTGACAAGAATTCTTCCAAGGACAGATGGCAATAATGCATATAATGTCCTGGACAACTCTTAAACTCCTGCACACTACCAAAAAAGGCCAAAAGTCACTTAACACTGGGGGAGATGTGCTTTCTAAATCCAGCAGCCGTATTAAGAGAAACCATCCCATAAGTTACTTTACACTCTTCTAAGAGATATAATTGTGTTTTCAAGCACCCCTCTAGTTAAAAATGTCATTTGCACCCATTTAACTTTTGTCCATGATGGCTACAGCATCTGTAGAATGTATTTTTTTAATTAATTAACTTATTTAAATAGAACACCAGAGACCGGGATCTCATTTACAGTGGTGCCCTGTATTACACTAACAAACTATAAAAACGTATACAAATTAAAACAGATTTTATAACAAATTATGAATAGCTAACACAATTGACTGTAAATAAATAATCTAACAATTGTTTAGACTGCGTTATAGGCACAGTCGCCTTCAACTGAAGGATGCTAATGCTAAACTAGCAATGAAAGAACTGCAGGCTGCCATTAGCAAGCAGCAGATGTAACACCCGGATGGTGTTTTTGTGGTTGCAGGGGATTTCAACCATTCAAATCTGAAAATGTTTTTTCCCAAATTCCACCAAAATGTCTCCTGCCCCACCAGAGGAGACAATACACTAGACCAGTGGTTCTCAAACCTTTCCTGGGGCCTCCCTAGCCGTTCCATGTGTTAGATGTTTCCCAGAGCTAGCACACCTGAATCACCTTAACTAATTATCAAGCCCTGGCTGCTCGATTCACGTAAGCCAGATCAGGGCTACATCTAATACATGGAACGACCAGGGAGGACCCAGGAGAGGTTTGAGGACCACTGCACTAGACCATGTGTATACAAACATTCCGGAGGCTTACAAAGCCATTCCCCTCCCCCACCCGGGACAGTCTGATCATCTTTCATTGTTCCTACTCCCCAAGTATTTACCCCTCATTAAACGTGTGAAACCATCAGTGAGGACAGTCAAAGTGTGGCCAGAAGGGTCAGACTCACTTCTACGGCACCAGTTTCAACACAGACTGGAGTTTGTTTGCCATTTAAGCCACCCATGACTCCCATACGGACATTGAAACATATTCTGGATTACATCTGCATCAACAATGTCACCACCCATAAACTAATAAAGACCTTCCCCAACCAGAAGCCGTGGATGAACAGAGAGGTCCGACAACTGCTAAAGGCATGCGATGCTGCTTTCAGATCCGGCGAGGCAGAGGCCTACAGCTCATCCGCGGATTTAGGAGCACTTCAACAACAACTCCGAACCACGACGCATGTGGCAGGGCATCCAAGCCATCACAGACTACCGGCCAAAGAACACTACCCCCACAGCCAGCAACGTCTCTTTCGCCGACGAGTTAAACAGGTTGTACGCACGCTTCGACAGGGACAACAAAGAGCCAGCCATTAAAGCTGAACTCCCCTCAGACGACCCCCCCCAGACTATCCACCACAGATGTGTCATCTGCACTGAGCAGGGTGAATGCACGCAAGGCTGCTGGTCCTGATGGCGTCCCTGGGCGTGTGCTCAGAGCATGTGCTGGACAGCTGGCCGAGGTCTTTACTAACATTTTCAACCTGTCAATGGCCCAGGCGGTTGTTCCAACATGCTTCAAGACCACAACCCTTGTGCCAGTGCCGAAGCAGTCGACGGCGTCTAGCCTGAACGACTTCCGACCTGTCGCACTCAACCCCACGATCATGAAGTGCTTTGAAAGACTATTTCTGGCCCACCTTAAGTCCTGCCTCCCCCCAACACTGTATCCCTACCAGTTTGCCTACAGGTCAAACAGGTCTACACAGGAAGCCATCTCCATAGCTTTACACTCTGCCCTGACCCACCTGGACAAAATCAACACCTATGTGAGAATGATATTCATAGACTTTAGCTCAGCATTCAACACGGTCATCCCCTCTAGGCTGGTCAACAAACTCCATGACCTGGGGATCAGCCCCTCTCTCTGCAACTGGACTTTTGGACCCCAGTCTGTCTGGATAGACAACTTCACCTCCTCCACTCCCTCTTCACCCACGACTGTGTTCCTGTACACAGTTCCAACACCATCATCAAGTTTGCAGACAACACCATGGTGGTAGGCCTGATCAGTGACAATGATGAGTCAGCCTACAGGGAGGAGGTCAAGCGCCTGGCAGCATGGTGCGCTGACAACAACCTGACCCTCAATGCAAAGAAAACCAAGGTGGTGCCCAGCTCCCAGCCATCGTAGACCTCCAGCACAAGCGGTGTCTGCACAGGGCACGTGGCATCATCAGGGACCCTTCACATCCATGCCACAAACTGTTTGTCCTCCTACCATCAGGCAGGCAGTACAGGTCTCTTC
>JACXGI010009809.1:14353-29406 GCA_016801175.1 Esox masquinongy | reverse complement strand
GACTACACGGTTACACTGACATACGCTCGGCTGTGTGTAAAGATTACTCTTTCATTTCCTACCCTCCATGTGCAAAGACTACACGGTTACACTGACATACGCTCGGCTGTGTGTAAAGATTACTCTTTCATTTCCTACCCTCCATGTGCAAAGACTACACGGTTACACTGACATACGCTCGGCTGTGTGTAAAGATTACACGGCTACATTTGTGTCTTCTCCTGCATGTGTAAATACTACGAAGTTCCATTTACATGTACCCTATATCTCAAGAATTACGTTCCCTGGGAACTATTGTAAAAACCACGATTACGTTCTATGTCAACATATCTAGTTGCCATTACGTCGGTCAAGAACGTTATATATTTGGAAAAATCAATCGATGTGTATGGTAATAATCCAATAGTTTTGTAGGATTTCACCCATCCAAATAAGGCAATTTATGTATACCATCTCCACTCAACATCCCCACTCAGTATCCCCACTCAACATTCCCACTCAACATCCCCACTCAAGCCAAATCAGTTGTTTTTAAAAGAAAAATACAATACGAAAACCTGTATGGAAAGCGCCGCGTGTGGCCGTTCAAAATGTGGATTGATATATAACGTTTTTGACCGACGTAATGGCACTAGATATGTTGGCATAGAACGTAATCGCGGTTTTTACAAAAGTTCCCAGGGAACGTAATTCTTGAGATATACGGTAGATTTACATACAGTATGCTCCACTGCGTGTAAGCAACCATAGTGTCCTATGTATTCCTGCAGCACATTCTTTTTCTCTCCTTCCGTTGCTCTACATAAAATACACCAGTCACATAACCTGATTCCTCCCAGATTTCACTGCTGGTATGAAATTGAGAGGCAGAGAGAAAGATAGAGGCAGAGCAAGAGAAGGTGGAAAGAGAGAGGTAGAGAGTGGGTGAGATTGTTTAAAGACACTACAGGCCTGTCCGGCTCAGCTCAACATCAGCCTCGCAGCATCAGACAGCTTCCCAAGTGGCGCCCTATTCCCCCAAAGTTCACTAATTTGAACCACAGCCCTGTGGAAAAGCAGCGCACTGTGTAGGATGCCATTTTGGACTCAGACAATACCCTAATGTGAACATGATGGGGGATGGAAATGTTTCCAGTGACATTAACTTCATCTGAAAAATAGTGGTATTACAGATGTGAGGCAAATTGGACTGGCCACAATAACCTCACTGGAGTGATGTGCCTCTTAGCTGGTAGTGTGAGTACAATCTTTTATAACTTAGCGTGCCTCCAAATGGCACTACTATAACCCATAAATAGATAGTCGAGCCCATGATCATGCCATCAGGCACCTCTAAACTGTTAACTGAAATTCTTACTCATCTCCATGCTTCTAGATAGATTCACATACTGGAACTGTAAATCTGTAAATGTGTATGTTTATATATATACAGTTCGCCCATATACCAATATCATATAAGTTCATCACCCATTGTATAAAATTCTATGTTAACGTTGCGTAAATGAGCTTAACGGAAACGGGAATTATTCAGATTCTGGTTTTCTAGAAGGATATCTTAAGGGTTCTTCAAATTATACTTCGATCAAGAACCTTTCTTTTCTTGAACCTTCTGAAGAATGTTTTGGAGTTTTTTTTATGGAATTCTTCAATGAACCATTAAAAGGAGTTCTTTGCAACACCTTTTTACATATTTACTTGACAAACATATAGTGTATTCGTTTCGCACCAGGGAACAGGGTGTCTAATTAGGGAATAGGGTGGCATTTTGGCCACGGACGTAGTCAAACCACTATACATCCTGTAAACCTAAAAATTTTTACAAACCACTTCTCAGCAGTCATAAGTTCACATGAATACTTTCCTGTTCTGCTCATACCACTAAGTTCAGCTCCCTCCCTCCCACTCTCCCGCTGTCGTCTGTAAAGTGCTATCGTTTAGGACATCTGAATAACGAGGCCTGATAAAACTGGGATTCCCTAATAGTTCTTATTTTAGTGCAAACTGAACAGCCTGTCAGATGAAGGCCAAGTAGAATCCCTTTGCTGTGCCTCTGGCCCATGGCACCATCTCATTCAGGAGAGGTCCTTTAACAGCCCCAGTGTGGGCGCTGTGTTACAGGCTACGCGTGTTTTCCACCACATCGCCCCGGCTGGGTGTGGAACGTGAGGACCAAGCCAAGAACTGGCCAGTGAACACAGCAGGCCGTGGTGGTGGGGGTTCCTAAACAGCATTCGGTCTCGTTTCTCATGACTCTCCTATAGCCATGGGAAACACTCAGGACCAAGCTAAAGGTCTGAATCTGCAGTAAAGCACAGAAATATTTTATTAACCCTTTAGGGAGTCTTACCAGCTCATAGCCTCCTAGTTTCTCAGCTGCTTGAAACATAGTCCAAAGGTTTACTGTTAGAGGGACAACAACAGGGAGATCAATAACACATAAACACGGATATACAGTCTACAGTATGATATAGTACATACTGTACTATAGTATGTACTATATCACACACAGAAAACAAGGTCAATAATTTGTTATTACAAATGTCAGAGGTTCATATATCTGCTGTATTTGCAACATTAATGAACACATGGAAAAACCTAACAATCCATTGTTAACATATACAGTAAGCATTTCTCTAACATGGAATCTTCCATTTAGGATGCATGTACATTTTCAGAATGTACAATAACATATCTTAGTTATAATGGGATCTAGGTATTGTAATGTAGTAAGTAGCTCCACAAAGTGTTGTTGATTAATAAAGTAAGCGTATCGCATACTCGAAAGTGAACCAAACATTAATGGGGACTCGAGGTAGGCTGATCAATCTGAATTGAATTAGGGTACCATGTAGTTTACAAGGTGGCCTTTCTCCTCTTCTTACTCCTATGCTCCTCTCTACCTCCTCTTGCCCTGCCCTCTCTCCATTCTCCTCTCACTCTGTCCATTCTATCTTCTTTCCCTATATCTTTCACTGTTTATTTTTCATGTATGTGTTCCTTCCCCCGGAGCCTCCATGTCAGTCCTACCGGAGCCTCACACAAGGCGACTGAATGGCGCCAGGCTCTGCTCACCATTCAGTCAAGAGGAGCAGACAGCAGTGTTTATGGGCATTGTGTTATTGTTCTGTTTGTGGATCAGAGAGAGTCATGGCCTGGGGGAACCAGCAGAGACTGGAGGAGATTAAAGATGGTGTGTTTTATGATCTCGGAGGCACACACGCCACAGCAGTTGATATCTCCACGCTCTGCACAGCAAATGATCTCTGAACGTCGCAGAGTGGCTAGTTTAAGGGAGAACTGCACAAAGGTCAGTGAAGGATCCTGATGTCAACATACTCTGTTTGAAGCCAAGGTAGGGGATCCTCTCTATTGGCGTCTTTCTCTCCTTCATGTACTGATACAAAGCTACTAGGAAGGCCTGTTCATCTGCCCGACACTCCTCGCCTCCATCGCCTGGCCCTCCTTTAGTGTTCTCCTCTAATGAGGAGGACGAGGAGGAGGAGGAGACCCTTTTACAGTGACTGGTGCTAGTACTGCCCTTAGGTCCTTTGGACACCGCAGCCTTGGACTCAGGCTTCACCTG
Organism: Esox masquinongy; assembly: GCA_016801175.1. Taxonomy (NCBI): domain Eukaryota; kingdom Metazoa; phylum Chordata; class Actinopteri; order Esociformes; family Esocidae; genus Esox; species Esox masquinongy. The sequence goes on along the minus strand of JACXGI010009809.1, from coordinate 25,823 downwards.
CAAAACAGGAAGAAGAGAAGGACCGAACAATGAACAACAGTATGTTAGAATGACATATAGAACAACAATACTTTAGAATGACATATAGAACAACAATAATTTAGAATGACACATAGAACAGCAATACTTCAGAATGACATATAGAACACAATACTTTAGAATGACATATAGAACAACAATATTTTGAAAGACATATAGAACAACAATATTTAGAATGACATATAGAACAACAATATTTAGAATGACATATAGAACAACAATAATTTAGAATGACACATAGAACAGCAATACTTCAGAATGACATATAGAACAACAATACTTTAGAATGACATATAGAACAACAATACGTTAGAATGACATATAGAACAACAATACTTTAGAATGACATATAGAACAACAATACTTTAGAATGACATATAGAACAACAATATTTAGAATGACATATAGAACAACAATATTTAGAATGACATATAGAACAAAGATAATTTAGAATGACACATAGAACAGCAATACTTCAGAATGACATATAGAACAACAATACTCTAGAATGACATATAGAACAACAATACGTTAGAATGACATATAGAACAACAATACTTTAGAATGACATATAGAACAACAATATTTAGAATGACATATAGAACAACAATAATTTAGAATGACACATAGAACAGCAATACTTCAGAATGACATATAGAACAACAATACTTTAGAATGACATATAGAACAACAATACTTTAGAGTGACATACAGGACAACACCTTGGAATTAAATACAGAACAACAACACTTTAGAATGACATAGAGAACTCTATGACATAGAATGACATAGAGAACACAGTATGATCTCTATAATTATTCAAGAACATATAACATTAAGTCGCCTTTACTGCATAACTACACAATGACAGCTGGAGAACAGCACCTTGTTGCAGTAGTTTCAATCTGCTCAGTCAGTAGGGGACGTATTCTACAGGTCACACCAGAAGTAGCTGGTTCACAATGCCTTGTCTCAGGAATTGTTGGTATTGAGTTAGGGTAACCAGTTGACAACCTTTGTGAAATGGTCTGACGTCGCTTGCTCATAAACCTGGTGCTATACACACACACACACACACACATACACATACACACACCCTGGCCCACACACATCTGTTTACCATCTGCTATAGATCATCAACAACTCAATTTTCTATAAAGAGCTATCAAGGCCAGGAGGATATGATGAATGCAAACAAAATAACGGTCGAAATACGGTTTCACTTTCAATTAAATAAACAGAGCCACTTTGTTCTGCCATGAACAAGTTCTTTAGCGTAACCGTGGACTCCATAAAGTATCCCTACGCACGCAGACCCTCATCTGATTATCATTTAGAACGGAGCTTTTTATTAGTGAGGTGAAACGATATTCTGGTACAGTAGTTGTCCAATGGACAGCCTACTAAAGACATAATTACAGACGGAAAATAACTAATGTGCACCTGTGAACCCGAACTCCTCCCACTCTGGTCCTGCCTCAACAACCACCGAGATAAGGCCATAGTCTATAGACTTGGGTGCGGAAGGTTACATTGACATTTTAGCCATTAAGCAGACGTTCATATCCAGAGCCACTTAAACGATGCATTCATTCATCTTAAGATAACTAGGTGGGCCAACCACACAACCCAGTACAATTTATCCAATGAAGTACTGTAGCTATTGGCAATGATTAGTTATTAGTTGACTAGTTGACAAACAGTCTCTTGTGAAGATACGATGAAGGTCACTGCCCTATGAGTGTGAGGGGACCGGGAAAGGTTGGGGTCAAAAGGAGGAAAGGAGTGGAAAGAAAGAAAGACGTGGAAATAAATTAATCGAAAGCAGACGTTAGGAGGTTGAAGTCGCCCTCGTAATATGAGTAATGAGCCAAAAATATTTACTTTATGGTGTACTACTTTTGACCACAGCCTATATTCTATCAGAGAAGCAGCCTAGATATATATTTACAGTCCTCTACCAAGCTGGGATACTTGGTGGAGACTAGAGGACTTAAAGAAGGAAACTTTTTAGTTTTCAGATTAAACCCGTCTGTCAAATTGTTAACTCACATTTAAATTACCAAAAATCATAAATAAATACAACAACACAAACTATAAAATATCTCAACATTTTATAATTGGTGTTGGTCCAACATTTTTCATAGGTAACGGCAAAATGTTTCTTTTTGAATTTGTATGCAATTAAAATTGTGTTCAAGGCTCAATTCCCCTCAACCAATGAGTAACTCTAGCTGTAAATTCATAATTCCAGTTAAAAGTTTGGATTCTCTTAGTCAACGCTAGCGTTAGCTACTTGGCTTATAACCTCTTAATGCAGTGACAACTACTCTATAATCAGAAGAGATGATAAATAACACGTAATATAATTATATCAGACATGCCCTCTTCGGTTTCCCTCATCGGTTTCAGTCACGCCGTGCGACCGTCCTTGCCTTCTGTTGCTACTGTCTGTATGTATCTGTGTTGCACCTCTAGCTAATTCAGCTGCTAAGCTAGTTGCTAAAACTGTTGTTTTTTACAGCTTGCAATAGTTATTTGGCTGCCTTTCCTGGCTCTCAGTAGACTGCTTCACTACTGGTTTTGTAAGAGGTCTTGATGTGGCAAAGGTATCGGATTGCCTGTCCAAATAATTACCACACAGCTCAGACGCCCATCAATAGCGCACAAGACCTGTCACAGTTCCAAAGTCAAGAACAGAGGCTGAGGCACAGCATACTGAATTGGGCCATGTCTACATAGGTACTTCTGCCACCCCAGGTAACTCAAACTGGCAACAAAAAATTATACAACATAACTGAAACAACACCAAGTAGCATAAAAGGGCTGAGTAGCTGAGGGTAGCAGAACAGGCTAATGATAAGGCTAGCACCAGTGACTGCTGTACCTTGACAGGGGACTTGCCCTCTGTGCTGCATGTCTCCTTGCCTGCTGGTGCATTCTGTGAGTCCCTGCGTTGTGAGACGGACAGCTTCTTCTTTCTTGGCCGGCCCTTCAAGTTGGGAGCTAGAGAAAAGACAAACATCGGTTTAAACACAAAGAGACAACACACTGGTGTTAACTGGGAAAACACAAAGGTGTTAACACAGAGAACACAAACACGTGTGAACACACAGAGATACAACACACTAATGTTAACACACACAGAGACAACATACTAGTGTTAACACAGAGACAACACACTGGCGATAACACACTCAGAGAGAAAATCCACACACACACACACACACACACACACACTCACACACACAAACACATACACACATACACACACACACACACACACACACACACAAACACACACACACAGTGGGATTGTGGGGTGTCAACCAATAAAGACAAAAATTAATAAATCCAGAGGCAAGGACAGACACTTAAAGTGTTTTCTAAGTAGAAGGACAGGGTGGGACAGACACCCTGGTGTCAGCTACAGAAACAGAGAGGCTGCTGACAAACAGCATGGTGAAATATATGGAATATAAAATTGCCTAATTGAATAAACACAGCAATTATGTTTTTGTTGTTGTCAAATTGTTTTTAACGTTGGATCAATGCTAGAGGTAATTCATACAGCAGATACATCATTATAATGTGATCTGAAACAAACATGTTTTCCTCAAATTTAATTACACAATCCAAGTCTGATAGGGCAGCATCCAATATACATAATCTGAGGAACACAACTCATGAGTTATTGGGTCCTGGAGAATGTTGCGTAAGAAGCGTCACATTCAGGCTGTTCTGCTGATGCAGGGTTGTTGTCATACATTATCATACATTATCATACATTATCGTTGCCCCGCAGAGAAACCAATGACGTGAAGCGTGACCACTAACTTATCTAAGTTAGGCCTAAACACACATTCATGCCAGGCTGTTGTCTAGAAGGTACGAAACATTTGTCTAAACCGACTTTTGGTAGCAGGTTAGGAGGGTTTTTTCAGCAGGTTAACAGTATTAACGCGACATGTTGGGAGAATTAGGTTAATGCAAGGAAAAATTTTATGGTTAGCGAAAATGGAAAAATGTTCAACATTCAAGGTCATTTTGACGTAGTCCGTATTTTATCATTTCACAGGAGTGACTGTGAATCATGTTAAAACACACCGCTCTTTTTTTACCTTCTTGATCATTCTGCCTTCCTCTCTCTGTTACTCCCACTGTATTTCTCTCTCTGTCTGTCTGTCTGTCACTCTCTCTATTTCTCTCATTCTCTCTCTGCCTTTGTCTGCCTCTACTTTTCTCTCTCTCTTTCTATGTGTGTCTGTCTCTATCTCTACTCATTTGGCCTGATAGCATCTTAGCCATTTATTAATAATGTTCACTTCCTAAGTGCAGACGAGTACGGGGGGAATCAACAGAGGATCATGTTTCACACGCCCCCGTGCCCCCCCCCCCCGGCCTATCCGTAACCCATCACCTCCCACAGGGACTCTTTGTCTGACATTAAACCATCTACAAACTCAAGTCAGACTGACAGCAGCGAGCATCTGTTCAAACAAGTGGCCAATGAAGATCTGCCGGGGCCTTTGACCCAGAACCAGAGTTGTAACAGAAGCGTTAGGCGAGCCTATCAGTGAGGTTTCCTGCGGAGCCAGGTGGTTGAACGGGGTTCAATGAGGTGAGACGGCAGCATTCCTGGTAGTGATGATTAAATCATGTGAAGGTTAGAGGGAGCCCAAGGGTAACACCTTCCTGCTCGTCCTGTTTCCGGATGACTCAACGATCTGAACCATGGAGCTGAACATACGGGATTAACTGATACTGCACAGGTCAATATACTGCACTAAAATACTCTGTGACCTTTTTTTCACGGGCTTCCACAACTGCAGGAGAAATAAGTGAATAACCAAATGAAATCGCCTTCTTTTGCACCGAAAAATACGTTTATGTAAAGCATTTAGTCGCCGTGGCAACAGCAAGCTTTTTTTGCTCCGAACCTCGGTGACAAATACGTTATAACCAGCCTATAGAGACCTGAGAAGGGGAACCAGGCCTGAGCCCTAAATCACACCCTATTCTTTATCCAGCACTAGTCCTGACCTGAGCTGGTTGTAAAAGCAGTGCACTAAATAGGGAGTAGGGCACCATTTTGGACTTAGTCAGGGCTGTTCTGGGAAGAAGAAAAGCTGCACTCTCAAATATCAGTTTGTCTTTGTCTGGGAGATTAATGTTGTTTCACAGTTCCCCTGTTATGGAAATATCACAAGGTTATTATATACTGTACATACGCTGTGCCACACGGCAGAGGACAGTGATTTGAATTCCAGAGTGATGTGTAATGAATTACTCATGATTACTGAAGTACATTAGAAGCTCGATTCTCCACGCTTGTTTTGATTTGAGAGTGTCTTTGTGTGAGAACATTCTCTCCATTCTTTAAACAGACACATTTCAAAGAGACCGGATCCATTTTAATATGATGTTTACAATCTAGCCAGATATTAAAAAAGGTTCTGTAGGGAAAACGATCAAACCAGTCACAGCTACGGACCAAACATCTGTCAGTGTGCTGCAACCATATCAAATCAGACTGTGAAATCAGTGAGTGAGACAAAAAAAGACTGACAGAGAGTGTCTCAGCGGGAGTTGGGATATGAACATTTCCATTCACACCATTGAACAAATATAAACAGACATATTTGAACTTTGACTTTCTGTGAGAGAGTCACTAGTCAGTGCCATGTGATAATGGCCTGGTTAACTATAGTAAAAAGACTCTTTGGTCACTGTGATTCTACTGGCCTTTTTTTTTACTCACAAGTACAAACAGAGGGAACTGCAGATTGACATGCATAGACCTGGCAGTACAATACCAATCAAGCTAACACCAAGTCTACTACCTAGCTACTCCACCTAACAATCCTACTACACCACTACACTACAACACTACACTACTACAGCATTACTCTACAACACTTTAGTACTACACCACTACACTACAACACTATACTACCACTCCACTACACTATAACACTACATTATATTGCTATACAACTACACTACAACACTACACTATACTACTACACAAATACTACTACAGTACAACACAAACACAACAACTTGGTGCCACTACAAGTCTACACTACAAAACAACACTATACCACTAATACAACAAAACTAAATCACTACAACAAGACCACAATCTCTATAATGATTTTACCAAAGAAAGAATGTCACTGAAGAGCATGAATATCCAGAAGGCTTTATTTGAAAATGTTCAGTGTTGTCCTTCAGAAATTCAGTAACGCTGTACACACTCAGAAACAAAAACACATCAATTTAACAAATCACTGAAAAAAAATAAACAAAGGAGTAGTTTGTATTGTTTGTGACCACATGTTTTAATTTTGTTTTACTTACTCAACTTGAGTTTTGCATCTTTTGTAGTGACTAGTGCTTAGCATTTGGATTGTGTTGTAAAAGCTTTGAGAAATGAGTAAGTGTATTGCAAAGAAGAACAATGCTGCTCTGCTCATTAAATTATAATGGGGATCAACTGGACCCCAGTTTCATTAAAAGTATCTTAGCAACCAAGAAAAAATTTACCAGGGGGCCTTTACAACAAATGTTCTCTCTCTTTACTGCTCTCTCTATTCCTCTCTCTCCCTTCCTCAATTTCTCTCATTCTCTCTCTTCCTCTCTCCCCTTCCTCCCCTTCTCTCCTCTCTCTGCTCCTTCTCTCGCTGTGTCGCTCTCCCTTCTCTTTATCTCCCCCTCTACTACTTCTCCACCTTTTATTCCATTCTCTCTCTATCTCCTCACCCCCTCTCCTTGTTCTCACTTCTCTCCCTCTCTTTAACTGTCTGTTTTGAGGAGCCCAGAGAAGCAGGTGAGAGCTAAAATAACTAAAATGTAAATGTTTGGCCACACAGAACACAGTATTTTAGTTTAGCTGAACAGGAGAACAAAGAAAAAAACAGAGCTCTGAATAGATAAAAACAGCAGCTCTGAAATGGCTGCAACCATCCTAACATCCACCTCTGCCTCTTCTTTCTGTTCTCTCGCTGTCTCCCTCCTGGTTTCAGGTAACATGCTTAGCAGAGCCCACTGTTAACCACCAAGGCATTACAATCTTTTCTTTCCAACAGTTGTTTAGATTTTCCTCTCCTTATCTTGTGATTCCCAGAATGTTACTTCATATCACAGAATCTCAATACGTCTCAGTAGACAAAATGAAATGAGTAGCTTCAAAACGGCTCTCTCTGTTCTCCTTCTCCTCTCTCATTCTCTCTATGCATTTTCTCTCTCTGCTCTTTTTCTCTCTTCTATTCTCTGCTCCTATCTCTTTTCCTCTCTCTTTCCCTCTTCTCTCCTGTGTGCTCCTCTCTCTTCTTTTATCGTCTTTCTCCTGTCCTACGTACCTCCTCTCCATTCATTTCTTCTCTCCTCTCTCCTCCTATCACAACTCCTGTTCTCCTCTTTCGTCTATAGCATGTTATAGTACTCTATGTGGAAATACTTAATCGTATCCTGTATCTCTTGGCAGATCCATCCCATTTGCGTCTCTCAAAATAACTATAATGATTAATGTGCCCGAGAGCTGAGCAATTGATTTAGCACAAATTGCATTTCTTATCCATGTATTTTGTATTTCAAATGGTGCAGCTTAAGTTCATGAACAATTCAAGCATAAGTACATCTGAAGTAGACATGGGTTACATATTGCCATCCGTGTGTTTTGCTGTATTGTCTGCATACTCTGCTTCACTATTTGATTTCCAGTGGTGGGACTCCAGCAGTGTGATAACCAGCATACCAATGTCTCCCAGCCCTGATCAATGCAGCCCTCGACTCTTCTGAAGACTTCATTTATAATGCAGAAACATTTCTCAAATGTCAGACAATGTTTCATCTAACCATCCTGTTTCATTAACAGCCTCTTGTCCACATTATTCAGCCGACCAATTAATTACAACCAGTCGCTCCCCACTGAGCGCATGAACGGCATTCAGATATTACATCTCTATTCCGTCCATAGTAAATGAAAAGCATTGGCTTCCAAAGTTGCCATTGATTTCATGATTGGGTTTGATGATGTAGCAACCCAATAAGTTGGATGGACCTACGCTCCAGTGGATGACAAACCAGCACCAGTAGACAGGATGTTAATATACTGATTTGTCCACCAAGAAATGTATGGGCATCTCTATATCAGATGACCTCCAGCCAAAGGTCATACCACCTGGCCATCTGACACACTCAGCACATTCCCTAGTACCCTATTCCATATATAGAACATTACTTTACACCACAGCCTACAGCAGCCTATTCCATATATAGAACATTACTTTACACCACAGCCTACAGCAGCCTATTCCATATATAGAACATTACTTTACACCACAGCCTACAGCAGCCTATTCCATATACAGTACAGTACTGTACACCAGAGTACCATGGGACCCCCAGGGAAGCCCCCAAGCCTCATAGCCTTCTCTCCAGAGCATCTCCAGACCATCAGCCTACATCCTTATCCTTGCTGCAGCTCCTGGAGCCCTGACACAAGAAAGGAACAATCTAGCACTGTGGTGGATCATGTGAATTCATCAACTTGACAGGAATATCCTATCAATGAGTTACAGCAGAGAGAGAGAGAGGATGTGTCACTACAGATCTGTCCTCCAGCCCGTCTCCCTCCCTCTCTGTCCCTCTCTCTTCCTCCCTCTCTGTCCCTCTCTTCCTCTCTCTCTGTCCCTCTTTCTCCATTCCCCTATACCTCCTTCTCTGTCCCTCTCTTTCCATTCCTCTGTCCTCATCACGCTCTGTCTCCACTCTCCACTCCTCTCTCCTTCCCTCTGTATTTCCCTAGTTCACTTTCTCCATCTCACTCTCACAATCCCTTTCTAACTCTCTCCCTCTTTTCCTCCCTCCCTCTTTCTCACTCTCGCTGTGATTTAATATAGTTCTACTATAGACCAGATGGCGTATTGAGGCGCAGAAGGAGGAGAACATACAGCATGAATAAATGATATGGTCCTGGCTAAATAATGCTGTGTGCTACTAAACTAACCCCCATCTGATCTGAAACAGCAACTGTTCCGTCTCTTCATCTCAGATCGCAGGCCAACTCACGACAATGTACGAAACATCATCAGGATTCCTTACGACCCGGTAATGTTTCAGCTTTACAATACGAACAGATCACTTGAACAACTAGTCAGTGACGCCCACAGTAGCTGTTTCGCACCCTACTCCCAGTACAGTTGACTACTTGAGTGCCCTACATAGGGTGCCATTTGGGAGTCTTCCAGAGTGTCCTACTAGGGTTGATGCAGTAGCAGTAATGTGGCGCTGACGTGGAGCTCAAGGTCATGCTAATTTAGTACAGTCGCTCTGCAGCAGTGCAGGCTGTAGTTAAGACACACACACACACACACACACACACACATGCGCGTGCGTGAGGAAGTTGTGTACAGCGCCTGCTTTTGTTACATTGGTGTGTCCTGGTCTGTGGGCCCTCTGTGTGTGTGTGTTCCATGTGTGTTCTGTGTGCGTTGTTTGCGCTCTCTTTGAGTGTCTATGTCCCAGTGTGTTGTGTTTGTGTGTGTTTCTATGTGCCCTCTGTGTATTTCTGCTGAACGCAGAGTCAGCCGTAACTCACACAGCTTTGCTACGGCAGTCCGCTCTTCCTGGAATTCACCACATGACTTATTCATATCTATACCTTGATATTTAACATCAATCCTCCTTATATTTGACACAGGGACCTCTGCCTGCTATAATATTCACCTGAGATATCTGGACAGAGACAATGGCTGTTGTCACTTGTCAGATAAAACACTATAAATACCATATGTCAGGGAGGCCTTTTTCCGTCTACTGCTGCTCAGTTTACATGAAGCTGTGTCTAATGTCTATTTAATGTTTTGTTAATAATGGCTGTATCCAGGCATTCTGTGTTGCGTCGTGACTAAGCCATTAGCCATGGTTTATTGGCCATACCCCACACTCCCATGTGCCTAGTCCTTAATTGTATCCTAACATTGTAATGTTTTGCGCAGAATCCAACTAGTGATCATTATGAAGAAAAGCAACACAGTGAAAAAACGGCAGGTCAACAACAACTCGTAAAAGTGTTGGGCGAGACCAGGTTCTATTAAGGGAGCAACAAAACGACTGACTGATCTAATTCTCCTGTCCTCTGTTCCTGTTCCAGATTTGCCCAGCACTCCATAGACAGATTATTACAGTCAGCCTGCATTATTAACTCATGAATAACTGCCATTTGATCATTACCTAACGGAAATACATGCTTCTCTCTCTCTCTCTCTCTCTCTCTCTCTCTCTCTCTCCCTATCATTCTTTCTGGCTCTCTCTCATTCTATTTCTCTTCTCGCTCTATTTCACTTCTGCCACACTCCCATGCCCACCCTACTCCTCTTTTCTCTGTAAAGTATAAAAACTACATTTTATTCTGTAATGTAACACTTGTTAGTAGAATGCTGTTATTTAAAAGATAAGGATGTGAATAAATGCTGGCTTGCTGGAGGAATGTATTGAATTATTTATAGCTACAGCACATGTAGTGGAGGGACGTGTTGTTCCGACAGATGTACGCCCTCTGGTGGCCCAGCCTTGAATAGCTGTGCTCTGTAAGGTTATATGCTACTCAACGGCTGTTTTACCATGCTCTTCAGATAGATTCTGCAAGACTGTGATGACCTCATATAAACATGGAATTCACACTAAAACAAATTTACACACTAATGAAAAACTACCTTTGGAGATCAATTATCTTCTTCCTGTAAAATGTCATCAGAACTGAACAAGATCCCATAGTATGCACCAAATGTCAACTGCTCTGGAGGATTCAAACCTATATTTCACTCCGCTCCGACACTCCGCTCTAAAAAAATTTGCATTGTATTGCCACAGATGAGAATACCAGTATTCATAATGTGGATTCCACCCACAAGTGCAATCAGCTTGCCTTTCCTATCTAAGCAATCTAAGATGTATTGTCCAGCTGTGACTGAATGACAATACATAAACACTGTATTACTGTCTGTAAAATGTCATGCTAGTCATACTGTGTATCCAAAACTTCAGAAATCAACATGAAAAGGCATTACGTATGAAAACAGACCTTCTCCCCCTCCCTGTAACCAGCTATTACATGTAATATAATTCAGTCAGCTATAGGTGGCATAGTAATTCAGTCAGCTATAAGTGGTGTAGTAATTCAGTCAGCTATAAGTGGTGTAGTAATTCAGTCAGCTATAAGTGGTATAGTAATTCAGTCAGCTATAAGTGGTGTAGTAATTCAGTCAGCTATAAGTGGTGTAGTAATTCAGTCAGCTATAAGTGGTGTAGTAATTCAGTCAGCTATAAGTGGTGTAGTAATTCAGTCAGCTATAAGTGGTGTAGTAATTCAGTCAGCTATAAGTGGTGTAGTAATTCAGTCAGCTATAAGTGGTGTAGTAATTCA
>JACXGI010009809.1:0-14253 GCA_016801175.1 Esox masquinongy | reverse complement strand
TAATTTAGTTAGCTATATGTGGTATAATAAATCAGTCTGCTATAGCACATATATTAATTCAGTCAGCTATAAATTGTGCACAGATATATGTCAGATATAAGGGGTATAATAATTGAGTTATCTATAAGAAGTATGCTAATTCAGTCAGCTATGAGACATAATAATTCAGTTAGGTATAATATATATAAAACATCCGTTTGCTATTACACATTTTCAATTTCACATATATTAAATCAGTCAGCTTTATGCCAATGTATAATGTGATCATTAAAGCTGGACTAACGCTGCTAGTTCATTAAAACAAGTTGCTACCCCACCTCTGTTTTGGAAAAAAAATATCAAAATTATATATTGTCTTCAGATTTTGTGGTGTACATTTATTTAATTATTTTAGGATTTTGATATGACGAATGTCATGAGGCATTAACAAGTGTCTACTTCACACACACACGCACAGGTGCACCCGCAAGAACGCATACACGTGCGTGAACAGTAGGACACTACTAAGGAAATAGGGCATCATTTGGGAAACCGATGGGGTTAATTTGGATGGGGCAATGGCACCAGCAGGAGCTCTGGAACGGAACCATGGAAGGGGACACTAGTAGGATTTAAGACTCAAACCCCAGACAAATTAACTGTCATCAGTTAACAACAGATGCAGTGTAATCTGATCACTAGGGGTCTATTTGGTATATATCCCATAACACGGCCAGTAGATCTTTATGCTAATTTAGAATGTCACAGAGCTTGGAGGTGGAGCCAAAAGCCAGTGGGTGGAGCCACAACTGGGTGGTTGAACTCCCAACCCTCAAATCCAAAAGGCCAGTTTCTCTGTGGCAGTGATTTTACAGCTGAGTGGTTGTTCTGATACAGCGCTACAGCTGGCCAGAGATCCTGACGTCTCTGTTGATGCTTCATGTGTTGGACAGTCAGTGAAGCTAACAGTTCTATTAACAAAGGGGTATTAACACTTCCACTGCTACTGATATGAATGACACCTGCGGCTGTTTTCGTTCCAGCCACGCACAAAAATTAATCTGCAGTAGATGCCATGTTTTTAATATATGGATTCATATTTTCCATATGACTGATTAAATGCCATAAATAAATACACTAGCAAACAAACCAATAAACATGCATTTGGATGCTCATAAACAACATTGTCCAATATAGAAGCTATGCTGCTAATCCCCATGAATATTTCAAAGTGTCCTCCAATATTAAAATGACTGCAATAATCTATGCAGGAATAATCAAGCCATAGTGTGGTAAATCCATCAAAATAAATTGATGATATCCTTTGGGAGAAAAGAAACATGGTGGAGGATTTACATGAGAATAGCTGATGTAACTACATTAACTCGAGCATAGTGTTAAAGTAATCCTCCTTATGGAGAGGGGGAGGAGAAGAGGAGAGGGGGAGGAGAAGGATGAGAGGAGGAGAGAAGGGGGAGAGGAGGAGAGGGGAGGGCAGGGTAGCCTAGTAGGCAAGAGCATGGGGCTGGTAAACAAAAGGTGAAAAACCCTGCAGTTCTGCCCCTCAGCAGTTAGCCTCTAAAACCAGGCCTAGATTGTCGCGAGGCCAGACGAAGTCTGTATTGTAGTGGTACTATGGAACCTTTTCTGTCAGTCTGTGTTGTAGCAGTATCATGGACCCTGTTCTGCCAGTCTGTGTTGTAGTGGTACCATGGACCCTGTTTGGCCAGTCTGTGTTGTAGCGTTACCATGGACTCTGTTCGGTCAGACTGTGTTGTAGTGGTACCATGGACCCTTTTCTATCAGTTGGTGTTGTAGCGATACCGTGGACCCTGTTTTACCAGTCAGTGTCGTAATGGTACCATGGACCCTGTTCTGTCAATCTGTGTTGTAGTGGTACCATGGACACTGTGTTGTCAGTCTGTTTGTAATGGTACCATGAACCCTGTTCTACTAGTCTGTGTTGTAGTGATACCTTGAACCCTGTTCTACTAGTCTGTGTTGTAGTGGTACCTTGAACCCTGTTCTGCCAGTCTGTGTTGTAGCAGTAGCATGGACCCTGTTCTGTCAGTCTGTGTTGTAGTGGTACTGGCTGGCTGATTTACTGACTGACCAACTGGCTGACTGGCTGGTTAACTGGCTGGCTAGCTGGCTCCAGATCTTTCATTGGAGCTGAATGTAATTCCACAGCACAGCAGGTTTCCTCAATCCCGGCCAGCCAACACTAAAGGCCTGATCATAATCTCTCTCATTATAGTGAAGCACCTAATAGGGTTGTCATCATAGCTCCTCTGGTCTCTTAATAGAATATGCCCCTGGACATCAGCAGGTTACCCCGCGCCGCCACTATGGAATCATACAATAACATACATTCAGCACATGGATGTGAGGCTCCCAAGTGCTCATGCAACGTAACGTCCATCTCTACCGAGAGCACTCCATACGAACTTGATCTCCAGACTAATCCTAATCCTAAACTCTAACCCGGGGAGGACATCAAAGCCAGTGTGGGAGAGTGAGCTAGTTAGAGTGTAACAGGCTGAGTCTCTGTGTTGTTATCTGGCACTGTGTTCCTGGCTCCGTGGCCCTGGGCCCCGCCACTGTCTCTAATCACTGTTCTACACACTGCTTCACAAATGGCACCCTGTTCCCTATGCAGTGCACTGATTTTGCCCAGGGCTCATAGGGTCATGTTATCGCAGAGCCTGAGGGGCTGTGGTCGAGTGTGGCGCACTATTTAGGGAATAGGGTGGCATTGGGGATGCTACCGCCGCCGCCTCATGGTCCCCATGACAACTGGCTACCAGAGGCACATGGATATTTACAAGAAACGTAATAGAACTTTGAAGTCAGCGGCCCCCTGCTAGCCCAGCACCATAGGTGAGAGAGCGAGGACTCTGCACAGGGGATTTTCATACTATTCATTACACAAATACATGCAGCCAGCCACGGAATATTAACTCCCTATTAAAAAGGTCTTAGAAATACGGAGAGGAGAAGATGAACACAGAGTGATAGCCAACAGCAAAGAATAGGGAAATAATATCTAGGTAGAATATCTAGGACAGTGTGTCTTAGAAATAATAAGCTTGCTAACCTCATACTGTATCTCTGGCGCCTGTTTGATCTGGTGTTTTAAATCCCCGTTGTGGATTGTCTTTCTTTATTTCCATCTGTCTTTGAATGTTTCTTTTTCTCTCTGATGTTTTTGGCATTTGTTAGACGTGATAAAAGCCTTGTGAGTTTTAACATTGACATATCATCTGGAGTATACAGCTTCTGTAACACCATCCCTGACAAGAAAACCTACAGGATTCTCATACAGCATGCCTGGTTTAAGATATCATTACTATTTACACTTGTCTGTAATTTAATTATTATTGTAATTTTACAGAACAATACAGGATTGTATCCCAAATGGCACCCTATTCCATTTGTTAGGGCACAACATTTTACCATAGCCCCTAGTGCACTATTTAAGGAATATGGTGCCATTGTAAACCCGAAAGGCCCTGGTCAGCTTCACTTCAACAAAGAAAACACACAAAATATTGTCTGTTTTCTAAGACTAAAAAACAGACTGAGAAAGCTGAAATACCTTCATCTTCCCCACTCCCTCTTCCTCTCCACAGCTCCTTCTCTCTCCCTCCCTATCCCTCTCTCGCCCTCCGTCTTGACCATTCTCACTCCCTCTGTCGCCTGACCACCTCCATAGAGGTACAATAACCTGACCACCTCCAAAGAGCTTCAACAACCTGAGCACCGCCATAGAGTTACAGTAACCAGACCACGTCCATAGCGTTACAGTAACATAACAGTGATGGTCATTGTTACTTTACTAGAGCTGGTCACTAAAGCTACAGTAACCTGGCAGTCTCCATATAGAGCTACAGGATATCCAATGAGGAGCAAGTTGCTTTGATTGGTCATGGCAGACTCCAGAATACTGTGGTGTCAGAGCGTATGCAAAGGGATGGATCCTGGCCATTAGCCAACAGGCAGGCAGGAAATATACATAATTGTTTCTGTGTTGACATTTCTCTGAATCAGGTATTGTAATACGTGTTTGACCTGACATTAAGAGAAAGGGTTATGCTTGGCACCATACTATTTTACTGTCATTATTTCATTTGAAGGAGATCATTGTTGTGTAAGGAATGATCACAATCAAAGTCAGGTGGATATTAAAAGTATTACATATGCCACAGAGTGGGTTTTTCTCAGTTTTTCTGTTTGAACTGGCCTTCCTTACTTTCTTCATATGTGTAGAGTTAAAGAGATGTAGACCTTCATAGCAAGAGAGATAGAGAGAGAAAGAGGAAGATACCCACCATAAGTATTACAATGATTTATAAATTATTTTTTATTTTCTTCAAAAGTTTGGATTACAAATCAAACAATTACTATGGTGTTAAAGTTTAGATTCTCAGCTTTAATTTGAAGATGTGTCACATCCTGCCTCAAACATGCAACATGTTACAATATGTGTATTCATGACGGGACTATAAAATGTAACTAACATTGTTACTTTATTTCAGGGCCCCAAAAGTTTTGGCTTGACAGGTGTTTCGGGAGTGTCCGATTTGTTCCGTCACATCATTTGTGCAGTCATAAGAGAGCGGTCAGTGTCAAATCTTGAATCTAGGTTTTGCGTTTGCATTTGGAGTGTCCTCTTGGTGTCAACATGTTAAAATAGTCCTCAGTAAATAATGATGCAGTAAATGATGGTAGCCTATCATGGCCTAAACCAACCACTTAACTTTCCCTTGATGGCTCACCACGCTCACTCACTGGTACAAAGAAATGAATATGCAATCTCCTGGCTATCCAATCAGGAAAAGTAACAGAGATCTTGAGAGAGTGTTAACAATTTGTGGAGCAAAAAATGGAAAACAATGAAAAAATATATTCAGGCTCACAATTTCCCCAGGAGATTTACAGAGGCTACACTGCAAGGTACAAAAACACCAGTTAGAGTATAAAACAGGATGGTCAAAAAAGTACTATTTTCTGAAAATATTTTCCATAGAAAGAAATGCTAATTGGACAGAGTTTCATCAAACAGCAAGACAATGACATTGTGGTACTTTCATGTAATTTCTAAATGTTAAAACCAATATGTATGCAACCACCCTAAAATAAAACTAAGAATCTGTAGAATCTGTTTAACCTCACAGTCATCGTTTCATTTCAAATCCAAACTTTTGTTGAAATTATTTTTCATTGTACTAATATTACCACAGGACATAAATCCCCAACAAATGTACTTGAGAGGACTATATCAGGAAAATGTTGGGTCACCTCTTAGCTTTGGAGGGTTTTGTAATAGTAGTGACTTGTTTTTTAATCATTGTAAAATCTTATGGCTCTATCTTGGATTTCAACTTGGTGTTTGTCCTATTCGTCAGGATATTGCTTTGTTCCTAGAACTAAGAAAACCTACAGGAAATGTTATTTCCCCTAATGAAAGTGATAATCCAATATGTTTTGTGTAAAATAGAATAGCTTCCTGCCACACCTATAGGTATAATCAGTGGAACAACCAACAAAGACAATAACATTACAATCCTCCCTATTTAATTACTGTCCTAATTCATTTATTTCTGTATTGTCCTGTTAATTGTTACTACTCATTGAATAGTATTATTTAATTGCGTTTTTAAATCTACAATAATGTCATTGATTTGATATGTGTCTATATGTACTTGTTTAGTCAATGTGGTAACACTTACAATGCAAATAATGTCCGTTGAATTGAGACAGATATATAGAGACATAAATACATGTTGGACCATTCTCTTTTAGAGAAATACACATAAAAATGCAAGTAGAAATAAGGTGATGTTTATAAAAACATTAATCAGTAATAACATCCTCAACTAGCTTTCTTAATTGCCCCAGAGGCACCAAAACCTTAAACATAACATCTAGAACATTCCACATAAAGGTGGACAAAAACTTAAAGCTGATTTCTCTAACCCAGTAGAGCGCAAAGGAATTTCCAGATATACGATTCACTAAGACTGGGTTTAGTAACTTACATGTTTAAAGGTCAGTAATAGTGTTTGATGAAGTGGGAGTTTTGGCAACAGAATGTAAACATGACATCAAAGTGGGCCAACCAACTTTCAGGTACAAAATGCAGTAACACTGTAAAATGACTGTCAAGTGCACTTGATAAACTGCAGCTAACAGCATTAATGAAGTTACAGCTTGCTTCATATAGACACAGTCTAGGACACATCTGCCAAGACAAAATTATGAAATATGTTACTGCTTGATTTTTGAGGATTCAGGCTGGGTATCTGTCTCTTTGTGACAACAGCTGATATGACAAGGGATTTTATAAAATAAATGATTGATTGGTTTATGATTAAAATAGACTGGGATTGAGAGCAGAAATACAGATTTAGACCCTTATGTTGAAAATAAAGATAGAAAGATGCAGTCATTTAATATGAGAGAACAAGAGATAGAGAGATAAAGACATACTGTACTGTAAGCCAGAAACACTTCCAGCTCCAGGAAGAGCTAGTTAAACCACTGAAAGAGACGGATTGTTTTATTGTTCCCATTCAGTTCATTCATTTAACAACTGCAGGAGAGAAACAACTCAAGCAGGGCATTGTTGAACAATTTAGTTACTGAACTAATATACAGTCGTACAAAGATAAGTCAATATACTCATTGTTCAATGTTCTCGATCATGACATCAGCAATACTCATTACAAGAAAATCTAAATAATTATTCCGCTGAATGCGTTGTGAAAGCTGTGGTTTCAGTGGGCTGCAATGGGGCATTTCACAAGAGGACTGAAAGATGGAATGGTTTTTCCTGTTTCGTCAAAGCCCTGCTAACCACTCACTTCACTGTTAGTCCCAGCAGAACTGTGAACTAGGGCCAATGGCTGCATCCCAAACCGAGACACTATGGTTCCTTTGGAGTGCGCTTCCAGAGGGCTTTGGTCTAAAGTAGTGGAATCCACATGAACAATGGCGCATTTTGGAATGCATACTTTCGTACTAAATGGTCTCAAGACGGCCACACGTCTAACCCTGTCTTGGAGGCGAAGCTGGTCAATGATTGGATAGAGAAAACATCAAACAGCATTGATGTTCACTTTGCATAGTGGGTAATGTAGTCCCAGTGTGTAACGTAATAACATTATCTTGTAGTAAACCTTCAGGCTGCTCTGTTCTGTGAAATATTCTGTCAAAGCCTTGATTACATGGTATCACAAGGTCTACTAGGCAAACTTTAAACCCAGCAGAGAATATGCCACGCCGTTTCCTAGCTGACCTTTGACCTGGGTAGAGAGCATGTCACACTGTCTCCAAGTTGACCTTTAAACTCAGCAGAGAGAAAATGTCACACAGTCTCCTAGTTGACCTTTGACCCCAGCACAGAATAAAGCTGAGCTGTGAACAGTGTTACCATGCCTTTTTCCTTTGTTTTGCACCATTTTAGACCCAAACCTTGTAGACCCAGGTCTATGGAAGTGCACTGTACAGGGAATCTGGTTCTAATTGAGACTCACCCAAGAGGTAGCCAGATCACCTGACTAAAACAAAATGGGTCAGCAGTATCGGCCACCTTGTGAAACCACCCCTGTAGAGGGAGAGTTGCACAATGACACAGTGATAACAACTGACACAGAACCACCGGTAAATGGTCAGACATAACCCTTCCACAAACAGTGTCTCTGCCATTCGTCAGCAGGGTAACATATCAACCCAGTGATGTTTTGGAGCGGTGTGTCCTAATTATTACAACACGCTTCCCAATGACCATGGCGATTTACAGAACACAAGGCTGCTGTCGCAGTGCACAGAATGAGTGGAGACAGTCTGGTGTTGACTTCCACCACGTCCCCAGTGCCCAGTTCTCTTGTGCACTACTTCAGACCAGAGTCCACAGGCCTCCGGTCCAGGAGGGCTGCACAGTGAAGAGAATAGGGTGCCATTCAGCACACGGACTGGCTGGGGACAAGAGGCGCTGCGCAGGGACGAATTGTTTCAGTGTCTGAAGGGCCGTTAAGACAGCAGCAATGTGCCGTTCTTCCAAATGGTGGTGCGTTATGCCTACACGACTGGCTGTGTGCTATGTCTCCTCACTCTCCCCGGGGTTCCTCATCACAAATGTAAAATGAACACAATGAAACAAACAAGAGGCTGTTTTGAAACCAAACACGGAGTGATTATGGTGTTTTTTGGAGCTGGACACTTTTTAATTTCCTGGCAGCTTGAAAAAGTCGGTGTAAAGTCGGTGTAACAGTTAATTACAGTGGAACGCAAAACTGGCTAGAGCTGTCCCCAGTGTTGATAGAGAAACAGAAAAGGTTCCACCTAGAACCTCAAAGGATTCTTCAGTTCTCTTTGAGCAGAGAACCCTAGGAAGAACCCACATGCAGAACCATTTCCACCAAATAACCTTTTTGAAAGTGTTCTGTTCTTACAGCGTAAGACACTATGGCAGCACAGGAAGTATAAGGACACCACAAACATCTGATAAAAGCAAACAAACGCTTTAACAAGCAGTTTTTCACATTCAAACAACTCCAGCAGCCGTGTGGCCTAGCCTAGATTGTGTGGTAGTACGCCTACTGAAGGATAATGTGGTAGTAGACCTACTGAAGGATAATGTGGTAGTAGGCCTGCTGAATGATAATGTGGTAGTAGGCCTACTGAAGGATAATGTGATCGTATACCCCTTGAAGGCAAATGTGGTAGTAGGCCTACTGAAGGATAATGTGGTAGTATGCCTACTGAAGAGTAATGTGGCAGTACGCCTACTGAAAGAGGATGCGGTAGAAGACCCACTGCATGATAATGTAGTAGTACCGCTACTAAATGATAATGCGTAGGAAGGCCTACTGAAAGATAAGGACTAACTATATACTCCTTCACCTCCAAGCTGATATGCTGTAAGCCCAGTCATACAGGCCAACTAAGCCCGCCTCCTTCTCTTCACATCTACCCTACAGGCCATAAAAGCTAGGCAGTAATACTATTACACCATAATGCCATAGCTGTTATGTGGGGAAAACAGTGAGGAATCAGTCGTCTGGATCTAAATAAATGTATACTGTGTTATCTGTAAACACGTCATTGAAGTCGCCCTGAAAAGCTGCTTTGTGAACACAGAGCAACAATGTTTATTAGCTACTTTTGGAAAGAGGGATATAAATCCCCTTTTATGGATTGTTCTCCTGTAAGAACAAGGCCAGTGTAAGTAGAGGCCTTGGTGTGGCATTAAAACTCTTTGCACAGCACAGGCATGACAGGAAATTATGCTAACATCCCAACGTCCATGATGTTGGGATGTGATATTATGGCACCTATCTCTGACTCTCCCTTTCACAGTCAGATTTATCATAGGAAAACAATAAAAAAAAGTTTTCTCTAACTGACTCTTGAAATGCCATTGTAGAGCATTCATTGCTTCCTATTTGACTTTTATCTCAGAGAATCTCAGTCAACGTCATAAAGCTTCTGGAAACATTTTGGACTAAACATACTTAGGTTTCCATTTGACTGAATATTTGAGGGAACTGTAATGACGAATAAACACACACACATACACACACAGACACACATGCACACACACAAGCAATACAAATATGTGGTGACTTAAGAGACCAGCAATGGTAACAACTCTAGTGAATCTGAACAGGCCCTGGTCAGAATCAGTTTGCTCAGTTTACTTAAAGGGCCAGGCCATTATTTGAATATGCCAGGCTGAAAACAACAAAGACGAAAGAGACACAGATAATAACTGCAGGCTATCTATTCGGACCAACATAGTTCTGCAGAGAAAAGAAGTTCATGATATAATTTATTAGATACAGTCCAGTTTGAAAACACAAATATATCATCCAGAGAATGCAGTAGGAGAGTGAGTCTCATAACTGCCCAAGATATTATCCAATGAATACACCATCTCCATAATCTGTTACACTATCTTAAAAAAATGACACCATCTTATAATAACAAGTTACGCTATCTTAATAAAAAATTACAGCGGGCAAATATGGGTGTGGGGTTATAAAACCTGAGCACAATGCCAACAAAGACCTTGAGTCAGTAATGAGATTGTAATTTCTTTCCAAACGGCTCCCAAAGACATAACGTCCTTGTAACACTATTTGCTTTAAAGCTATTATCAGAAGATATTCTTTTGGTTGTTTCATTCAGATCCGTGTAGTCAGACTCATTAAATGTTTATGAGGAGAGAGGCCGAGGATGTCAGCGAGGGAATAAATCAGGAGAGCCAAAGAAGCCAACTGTGCCCCAAATTGCACCTATTTCCCTATATTCTGTAGTACACAATTTCTGACCAGAGCCCTATGTATTATGGTGCCATTTGGGACACAACCCACATTCAGCCTCCACCGCTAGCTCATCCCGGGGAAACCAGGGCATCCAGATGAGATCTGAAGAATAATAATTAAATACTGGATCAGCCTTTAAGTGACATTTTATTTCAGACTGCACTCTATAAAGCAGACATTTTTATTACCAGCAGATGAAAAAAAAACACCCGGCCGTGGAATGAACAACTCTGAGAGGATAGGTTCCATTTTTTCTCCTGCAGTGTTTCTCTGTAAGGACAGGTTCAGTTTCTCCTCCTGCAGTACTTCTCTTGCCTGCCTGTATATATAGTCCGCTGGGATCACAACAATATGCCATCAAACTCCTCGGGCCAGGATTTAGTGCTTTTCCTGCAGAAATCAACATTGCACATCAGTGGCCGTTATCATTGCTACATCTCCAGAGTTACGTTATAAAAATGTGAAGCAGAGAACCGTCCAATTCAAATGTCGACTCTAAACTGTACTTTTGTGATCTCTCCATCTCTGAGGACTCACTGCCAAGCCAACAATTCGCTGATGTGTAAGCTGGAGAGATCCAACAGAGTAATTAGTCCAAATCACACAGGAGATCCAGAGACTCAGGGGAACACTAAAAATATCAACCAACCCCACTCTGTCCCTGCTAGCAGACCAAGTGCTATGAAAGACAAGCAGTCCTGGGTTATTTAAGCAGCAGATAACACAGCTGGTTCAGCCAAACAGCACTGGTTGACCATAAGAAATATTTAAGATACTTATGAACCTAACATGGCTGGTCTTTAGGATGAATGCAATATTGAATTACTAATAATATATTATAGTAAGGCTATATTCCTAGTTTGCTCCCACCTTTTAGACATTAGCTGAATAACACAGATAACTGATTATATGAAAACATACTGTCACTTTTGGTCGACCAGTTTAGAAAAGCTGTAGAAATATTTTGGGATATTTTAAAAATGCAAAAAAGGGATTTACATTGCACAATGACTCCCTACACTACTCAATACTTGTTTTCCAACTTGAACAGAAATTGAGAGAGCTTTGTGGAATTTTAGCAACCATGAAATGCGTGAGGGAATTGGGATTCCCTAAATGCACACCGTTTTGCCCACTTTTGGCCGATCAGCTTACAAAAGCTGTAAAATCTTTATTTTGGGATATTTTAATAATATAACATGTAATTTAGATGACAGTGATTCCCTACACTATTAACTGCTTGTTTTCTCACTTGAACAGAAATTGAGTGAAATCTGTAGAATTTTTGCAACAAGAAATTTACTGAGTGATTTTGCTTGCTACTGCTTGTTTGAGGGAAAATAATCATGTGGCTTTGTTAAGTTGATGAGACAGAGGGAGGTTGCTGCTTTTCAATTTTCCAGCAGAAGCCGATGCGCCTTCTGATGGCAAAAAGAAATTCAGCATTTTGGAATGTGCTTTTGTATACACCCACATCATTTCTGGTGAGTAAATGTTGTGAAACACTATCGTTCCACTATTTACTGGAAGACATGTTTGGGACATTATCTGATATTACAATGCAAAAAATTCTACACGTAGCCTCTTTAAAACTAAACAAGGCCAATGTGTGAGTTGGAGCAGATACTAAACAGTGGTCTTGCAGTCAGAACATCATTAAAGTATTTCATAATACATTTTTTTCTACTGTATAATCAGAACCTTTGTAGTATAGTACATGTTGCTCTGCTCCCAGCTGTCATAATACAGGGCCCCAGTGCCCCCTGGGAGCATTAAAAAGGGAATGATGTCATCATGTTTGAATTCCACATGATGCATTGCAAACAGTTACTGTTCCTCAGAGCTACAGGAGGCTGCCCGTTTCATGTACAGTTCATAAATGTAGTTTTTAAAGGCAGTCTGTATGGAAAAACAACTGCCACACATCATCTCAGAACTCCTCCAGCTCTACAGGGATTGACAGGGCCAAAGGACCAGCCCAGATAGATTTACTTTCACAGCCTTTCATTGTGACCCCAGAGTGGTGGTCCCTCAATAACCACAGGGAATCTGAGAGGCTTTGATATCACATAACGGCTGTTACGACTGTAGAGGCCTGTGGTGGTACATCTGATCTCAGAGCAGTCCTATTATACATCTGATCTCAGAGCAGTCCTATTATACATCTGATCTCAGAGCAGTGCTACTATACATCTGATCTCAGAGCAGTCCTATTATACATCTGATCTCAGAGCAGTGCTACTATACATCCGATCACAGAGCAATATTATTATTATACATCTGATCACAAAGCAATATTATTATTATACATCTGATCACAGAGCAATATTATTATTATTATACATCTGATCTCAGAGCAATATTATTATTATACATCTGATCACAGAGCAATATTATTATTATTATACATCTGATCTCAGGGCAATAAAAGTGTACATCTGATCTCAGAGCAGTGTTACTATACATCTGATCTCAGAGCAATATTATTATTATTCATTTGATCTCAGAGCAGTCCTATTATACATTTGATCTCAGAGCAATATTATTATTATACATCTGATCTCAGAGCAATAAAACTGCACATCTGATCTCAGAGCAGTGCCAATATACTTCTGATCAAAGAGCTGTCTTGTTATACATCTGATCTCAGAGCAGTGCCAATATACATCTGATCAGAGCTGCGGTATTTTACATCTGATCTCAGAGGTGCGCTACTATACAACTGATCTCAAGAGGTGTTCTATTACACATCTGATCTCAGATCTATCCTATTCCAGATCTGATCTCCATGTAAAAGTATTCATGTCTTCCACTCTCTGGTTTTCCAGACAGACAGTTTACAGTGGCCCCAAATTACACCCTACCTAGTGTACTCCTTCAGACCAAGCTCTGATCAACCTGAATACCATATATATACATATATATAAAGTAGGGAATCAGTTGAATGTAGTCTTTCTTTCAAGCAAAATCTCCATCAATGCCATTCAAAAATGGGGGTTGTCTGGAAACTCCTAGAAAGTCTTGGAACATCACAAGTCATAAACTCCTGCTAGAGACTGGCAGTCATTACATGACAACATGAATATAGGGAATGATCTGGCATGTAGGATATTTGAGCTTGGTATTGTGGAACTGAATTGAACTGATAAAATATTGACCCTGCAGTCACGGTCTAAACCACAAATTACATGAGTATGGCTTTTTTATACGACTGTACCTCCCTACCCTCCTGCTCAGCTTTTAACCCACTCAGTGCTGTTTCTCCAGGGTCTTACTGGCAGCAATGTAATCCTCTGGAAGTCCACATCTGGCTGGCTGGGACTCATTAGGAAATAGGGGAATATTGTACCTCACTAGGCAATTATGCAAATTCCACGTTGAGGTAAAATGTTCTCAGGCTTTAAAAAGGCATTCTCATTCTGTTGTATTCTCTTTTTTAAGAAGGGGCGCTGTGAATGAAAACACTATATGGAAATCAGTTCTGTTGAATGTACTCAACTTTGAAATGAACCCCCCCCCCGCCCCCAAAAAAAAGGGAAATTCATGCTTTCAGTCAGTTTCTCCTTGAATGTTTAATCAGACACATGGACGAGACATATGGGCTATTAAAACATTCATGACCTTCAGTTATTCAACACAGATTGTGAAATGAAATGAGAGCAGGAAAAAACATGAATCGTCAAACCTAATGCAGAAAACAGTTGACGAAACAACACAGTATGAGCTCTGGACTACAGAGACAAAGACAGAGAGAGAGAAAGGAAGAGAGACAGAGAGAAAAAGAGGGAGAAAGGGAGAGAAACAAAGAGAAAGCGAGACAGAAAGAAAGAGAGATAGAGACAGAAACCAATATTAATTCATACTAGGTGTTATATACGGCAGTGTGTTTCATAATACAGTAAAGTTGTGTTTTTGTGTAACATACAATACTAACTATCGCTGT
>JACXGI010009808.1:0-19484 GCA_016801175.1 Esox masquinongy | reverse complement strand
CCTCTTTTACACCTTATCCACAGTCAGCAGAAGGGTGGAGACAGAATTGTAGCCTGGCTGGATTTTTCTTTTTGGGGGGGGGGTTTGTTAAGGGTTTGTTTTTATAGCAGGTTTACATTTGTACTGTGTTGTTACCCCCCAGTCTCAACAACCATCTATCTCCCTCCCTCCACCTCCTCCTTGCTCTGATTCCCTCTCTCTCTCTCCGATCTCCAGCCGTCAGAACCAGCTGAAGGAGCAGGCACAGCAGGTGCTGGTGTCTCCGGGTAATCTGCCAGAGGAAGCCGAGTGCCTCACGGTGCCCAAGTACAAGAGGGACCTGGTGCAGAAGCTGAAGATCCTCCGCCAGGAGCTGTCCCAGCAACAGCCTCAGGCAGGCCACTGCCGTATAGAAGTGTCCCGTGAGGAGATCTTTGAGGTCAGAATACAAAGTGTCTCCGTGAGGAGATCTTTGAGGTCAGAATGCAAAATTAGTGTTGTAATTGTCATTTGTGGACTGGCTGGTTTGAATCCAGAATGCTGATAGCCATGGCATACGAGGCTGTATACCAACGGGTATGATCTCACAGCACGTTTTACTGATCTAATTGTGTTAGCAACCAGTTTATAATCTCAGGAAGGCGTCTCGGGGGTTTGTGGTATACAGCCAATATACCACGGCAAGTCACTGTGTCCAAGCATTCTGCGATGCATCGTGCCTTGGAACAGCTCTTAGCCATGGTATATTGGCCATATACAACACCCCCGAGATGCCTCATTCCTTAACTGCAATGCCTCAAACACACCTACCGCATCATTCGTTTCCATAGCACCACTGCATTTGCCTTGCAGAGGCAAGTGTGTTCTTTGTTGTATGGATTGGATCGAACCTCTGCAAACTTACGTGCAAATCATAGCAACGGGTGGATGTTAACCTTTTGTTGCACATAGACCCAGACGATGCATGCTTTCTATTCTGTGGAATGACACTGTAGGTATGATTGAGGTGTTAATCACAACCATGGTTATTTAGTATTACTGTTACTGAAGTTGACTGTCCCTATTTTGGAGGAAAGCATCAACTTTGGAAATGTCCCTCTGGTTTACACCTGCAGCAGTTTATGTAAAATGTTGTCATTTTGAAACCTACAGCAAAGACTTTCCAATCTGTACTTCCCACTCCTCAAGGCTTGTCACACTTCGATCACAGCATTATTTGACACACTAGGGTTGTTACTTATTATTTACTGATGATGATTTACAGCTGTTGTGGACGGTGGTGAAACCACAGTGTTTTGTTATATTTCCCCTGGTCTCCATCGGAGTACACAGCGCAGTGAGACATGCCGTTGGTTTGCTTGTTTTAAAATGGCCATTTGAATATGACTTGTTGGCTCTTTCATGATCTACCACAGACTGAATCTCTGGGCCTAACCCAGTTCCATTTCACAAAGTTATTGTTGGCTCACCATAAGGCCCATCATTCAGCCTGAAACCCAATAACTGCCAAACAGGCAAAGACACGCTTTTCTTTCCCACCAAGTCAAGCCGTCATTTCTGATTTAGTGTGGCTGAACTGCCTCGTTGATGGTATCCATATCTGGATAGGGACACCTGGTCTCTGTTGACCAACACCATTCCACTGCCGTTGAGAAAGCCCTGACAATCACTGGCATGGATGAAATCCTTGTGCCAGTTTGGTTGCAGATGAAGGCAGGCTTTACATGAAAGCTGAATTACAGTAACAATGCAGCAAATGTGCTTACCCAGATGATCTAAAATGATTTTTCTTTCTCATTATTTCAGTAGGTAAGTATGATAAGAACGCATTCTTATTTACAGCAGCAACCTGGGATCAACTGGGATCAACCGCCTTACTCAGGGACAAAACGAAAGGATTATTCACCTCGCTGGCTTGGGAATTAGAATCAGCAATCTTTCATTTACTGACCCACAACTCCTGACCATCAGGCTACCCTGCTAGCCAAAATCTGCATTTGATTACTTAATCTTCTTAAAATGTGGTCAGATTTCACTGATGTTTTCATGTATGAGAGAACACATATCCATTAACAAAATATTTGTACACTGCCAAAATAAGTAGGCAGTTTCATTATTCCTTTCAAATATGTTTTATATCAGGAATAGCCTAATATAAGAGCAACTCCATTTATATTGTTTGTACCTTTTAAAAGTTGTTAACCAAAGTGTTACCAGTCTTTTAAATTTTACTGACCAACAATTGACCCTCTCCTTTTGAACCCCACTAGAGAAGATGTACTATGCTATGAACCGTGTTTGGGCAGGACAATGGAATAATGTTTCATTGTAGACATTGCCCAACCCCGCACCAGATTCATCTATGATGTGTGAAGATAGTATGTTCAAATCCAAAGCAGACCTCTGATGTGCACTCCCCAGTGGGGGAGGTTTTGTAGTCTGGGAGGTGCGGAGTCTCATCAGAGCAGCAACACCTGCAACAGACTACATGACCTTCGTAAAGTATGTGATGGAATGTTCTGGAACAGCCTCGTCTGTTAATCTGAAGGTAGACATTTTTGTTGGCTGATCTCAACACGAATGGGAGAGGGGGCAGATGTAAAGGCTAGACATAACTATCACTTTCCTAGATTTGCCAAACTTAGAAATCATGCAGTGTGGGCAAGTGTCAGATGGCTGACTGTCAAGCTGTCTTACTAAAGCGCTACACTAGAGCAGTGGTTCCCAACCTTTTTCAGTTCCTGTATCACTGGCGGAATTTTGCTCTACCTGGAGTACCCGTGTAGTACCCCCTCATGTTAACTTCACTAGTAAGCCTATGGTGTCATGAGTGTTTTCAAATACCCCCTGTGGAGAGGCCAAGTACCCCCGGGAGTCCTAGTACCCCTGGTTGGGAACCACTGCACTAGAGCCACCCTGAGTCAGGCACTGCCATCACCTGTTAAGGAATGAAATCCAGGACAGCTGCTATTATGCTCGTGTTCCATCACGTCCGTTGGCGGTGTCCAAACTTCACTAATCGGCGTGGTTTAATTCTTGATGGCTGAGGCGGGTATTCATTCTGTCTTGTGAATGGACACTGTTGATTTTGGTGGCTTTCTGGTGTGGCAGGTACGACATCACATTGATACAGTGCTGATTGCAAGAACGCCACATTGACACAATGCCTACATTGGAGCTTTAGGGTTAATGTGTACATTCTGTCAAAGACATGGGCCTTATTTGTCTATTATTATTATTATGATATCCTAATCCGCTTGTAATAGGACTGGCCACACACTTTGTTGGCTTGAGCCTGTGTCGGCAGTGCCAGGTACATGAGGTGAAACACGCCTACCCAACCAACTTTCTCCCAGTCTGGCCTTTACTGATCCCACACTGTAGAAGAGTAGGAGGTTTCTTACTAACACTCTCCTCTAATGCTTCCACCTAAGTCCCCTTTGGTGAGTGAACATGAGTGATTCTCATCATTTCAGGACAGTTCCGTCTGGGGGGTTTTCACTCCTTTTTGTCCTCTGCTTTAAGCAGTTTATAATAGCGCAAGTCATTGTTTTACATGTTTAGGACTGGCAGACGGACCCGACTTGGCCAGACTCATGCTTTGTGCATTCCTAATGACTCATTGACACTAGGGCCCTTGTGACAGTAGTGAGACTGTCTTATGAGACCTCCTCTTGAAATGTGTTGTCGTGGTGAGACGTTGTCTTCCCACCTCCTGATAAGGCACTTTAATTAATGGTGGACTGGACACTTTTTGCTTTAACAGGAGTTACTTTTTCCATCATCGCTAGGCAGGCAGAAGCCAGCTAGGCTGGTTCTAAATGAGAGAGCAGCATTCTTTACAATACAGACAGATGCCTCTCTCTGTCCACGGGCCTGGACTTTACAAAACCTTGCTCAATAATAATAATTACATTATCAGTAATGAATTACATTATCAAGTAATGAATTACAATATTGTTAAAAAAATAAAGCAACTGTAATCTGGCTGGATTACTTTAAAGATTCTTTAAAACAACTGATTACGTACAAGATTACTTACATTTGATTTAAAGCTTTAAAATAGATTTTTTAATTTTAAACATTTAATTTTAAAAAATATATATCTTTTGTATTCAATCTTGTTTAAAGAATAGCTAATATTTATTAAACATTTTTACCCACTGGTAATTCAGACAGTCATCTGGACAAAACTAAAGTCCTGCTGGCTGCATTTTAGATATCTGCTTTCACTGTCTGTCCTTTGAGCTCCAGGTAGCAGGAAAGGACAATGCTTTCTGATTGAGCAACATTTCCAAATACAGTTGCAGGAAATAAAGATTATTATTGAAAGCATGCTTATGGCTGCAGAAATATTTCATGGATGCTGAAGTAAAACAGACATCCCCTTTATAGGATAATATTTTGCCTAATAGCATTTGTGGCATTCAGTCAAGCAGAGATTTTACAATTTCTGCACGTTTTTGCAGGACCTGGAAACACCCTCCACAAAAGTTATTTCCTGAACTGATTTCATGGAGTTCTACAAAGGCCATTTTATGCAACATGTGCATAATCGTTTTTAGTGTCACATAAGTGACAGAAGACTGGGATTGATAAAAAATAACCTGCTGTTAAACACAAGCAATAGCCCAGGCCAATGAAGTGAAGGGACAAACATATTGTACAATGTTTAGGTATTATAGGCTTCAGTAAGGTACAAAATAAAAGTTTCAGTGGCGCTGATCAGTGATGAAGATAAAGACTAAGCTACTAAACGATGATGGCACAGAGCAGATTTTAGGAAGCTATTGATCTTCTATGGCCAAAGGATGCTTTCGGGTGTAGTATTTTGTATGATTGTTAATGGCAAACACAATACAATATACAAAGGATTTTGTTGCTGATTATTTTTCAGTAAACTAAAACGTGATGTATTCTTCCCAGCTGTGGCTGTATAGTACTGTATTTACCAGTAGGTCTTGGTTGTCATGATCCTTGTCCCGTTCATGACAACGGTATGTCTGCTATGTGTTATAGGAGTCTTATCGACAGGTGATGAAGATGAGGCCTAAGGACCTGTGGAAGAGATTGATGGTGAAGTTTAAAGGGGAGGAGGGGCTGGATTACGGAGGGGTGGCCAGGTAGGATAATCAGCAAAGCCTGAAAAGGCCTTTTTAACACCGAATTCTGAACATTTTTCGACTTTTGAACATTTGAATAGACCGAGATACCATCAGAACAGACCGCCATGTTCTGATGCTTTGTCTTCTTCATTGTGTACAGGGAGTGGCTGTATCTTTTGTCCCATGAGATGCTGAATCCGTACTATGGCCTGTTCCAGTACTCCCGTGACGACATATATACCCTACAGATTAACCCAGACTCAGCCGTAAACCCGGTGAGTCGGAAGCCCAAATAGTGCCACTCTCCTTGCTGTGACCCTAACGACCTCTCCCTTTTTTGCTCCATATACCGCCCTCCTAAAAGTCTCAACGTTCTGGCGATATTCACAGTTTTTTACTCACAAAATCAGCCATCCATGTGATTTGTGTGGATCCCTAGCTGTAAAAAATAGCAGTAAGTTATTATTCGCTAAGGGTACCATCCTGTTTTGAGACGTGTGGGGAAATCTGATTTGTTGTGCAAATCTCCCGAAAACCATTAATGACTTGCAAGCAAGTTTATTTATATAGCACTATTCATACATAGAAGCAATTCAGTGTGCTTTACAAAGAAAAATAAAAAAATATAAAAATACAATAGCATAAAAACAAATACTCAAATGAAAACATCAAAACAACATCATTTGCGATAATGTTTGAGATTCATGCATGCAGCTCAATTCCGATTCTGCCCTGAGGTCCTAAATCACGGTCATTCTCAGATGACTGGGAGAACATGGTCTGAAATGAGTCTGTCCTGAATTATTTTATGTTCTCCACTGATCGGTTTTGACCGCGGTCGTTTGTGCGTCCCTCTCCAGGAGCATCTGTCCTACTTCCACTTTGTGGGTCGTATCATGGGCATGGCGGTGTTCCACGGCCACTACATCGACGGGGGCTTCACCCTGCCCTTCTACAAGCAGCTTCTGGGTAAACCCATCACCCTGGACGACATGGAGTCCGTGGACCCCGACCTCCACAACAGTCTGGTCTGGATCCTGTAAGTAGGAAGGAAATCGTAATAAGCACTCGGCCAGACCCAGATGCTCTCACACCAAAACCAATGTGGTTTCTGGGTTTCTTGCATTTCCGTTACGTGGCTTGTTGAAATAAGTGTAGATCCATAAAAGATATGTCTGTTTTGGAGGCAGCCATGTGTAGGCTGCAGTTGGTGGCAAAGTCATTTGAAGCCTGTACTTTATCACTGATGTTTGCCCTGTATTTAAAACACAAACTGACCATCCGCTAGTTGAAAAAATATCTACATTTATTCAACGGCACAGGAATTGGTCAGACTCTGTTTAATTTATGGAAGAAAAAAACATTCCTAAAGGCATGTTAGTCAAGACTTTTCTACATGAAAGGAAGTTGACTTGAACCCATAGACAGTTGAACTAGATAAATGTAATCTTCTGGATTTTCATTTGCGTTAACCCTTGAGGTCTACAATTGGGATTTTTTTTAGTTGTGCAAATTTAAAGTTCGTATGGCCGAACATGATTTATGTTCTGGCATACAAATATGTTCTTGTCCAGCACTATCACTCTGTCTAACCCACTTGTCCGTCTGTTTCACTCACTTCTCAGGGACAATGACATCACAGGAGTGCTGGACCACACCTTCTGTGTGGAGCACAATGCCTACGGGGAGATCATACAGCACGAACTCAAACCCAATGGCAAGAGCATTCAGGTTACCCAGGACACCAAGAAGGAGTATGTCAGGTGAGTGCCATCATCTGGCTGTATTCATCCAGACAGATGATCAGAGACTGGAGGATGTGTGTGAAAGCCTCTGTAATACCCCTCATAGAGGCTCAGAACTATGCTGATGTGAAGACTTGATGTTCCGGTATCTCTGTCCCTCGCCAGACTATATGTGAACTGGCGTTTCCTGCGAGGTATCGAGGCCCAGTTCCTGGCCCTGCAGAAGGGCTTCAACGAGGTCATCCCACAGCATCTTCTCAAGGCCTTCGACGAGAAGGAGCTGGAGGTATGACAGGCAGCACTGTCCATTCACATAGTAGACTACTTCCCTCCATTCCACCCCACAGGTTCCCTTTGGTTTGACATTTCCTGTCGTCTTCAGCTCATAGTGTGTGGTCTGGGTAAAATCGACATCAATGACTGGAAGTCCAACACGAGGCTGAAGCACTGCACCGCTGACAGCAACATTGTTAAGTGGTTCTGGAGGGCCGTGGAGTCTTACGACGAGGAGCGCCGGGCCAGGCTGCTGCAGTTTGTCACCGGCTCCTCCAGGGTGCCCCTACAGGGCTTCAAAGCCCTCCAAGGTACCCTCTTCCTCCTGGGGCTTCCTAGCCCCTCCTAGCCCTTGCTGATCCCATGTACGCATGTGTTAATATCGATGGTTATGACGTTCATTGCGACGGCGTAGCACGTAGATACCAGAGGAGGACGGATGTGGGTGAGGCTTGTCCGTACTCTCATGTAGCTGAGGCAGCTCGGCGGTCTTGACCTCGACCGGGGCCAGGTGTTGACGTTTGCGCTGAACCCACTGCGCAGACAGGCTCAGCGTGGGCCAGCAGGTCCAGTCTGGCACACTGTGAACCACAGCTCTTCCTGTCTGACGTGCAGCTCCTTCACGTTACGGAACGCTGCTGCCAGTGTATATGTCAGGGTCAGTGCAGGCCAACGACACACACCAAGCGTGCGCTGTATTCGGGGCTCCACCCGGTGCCGCTGAGCTGGCTACATGTGTGCACTACTGTCTTGTGTGTGACTGAGGTGGCCACTCTGTTGTTGAGCTTCTCAGTAACTCCGTTGATGAAATGCAGGTGCGGCGGGCCCACGACTCTTCACCATCCACCAGATCGACGCCAGCTCCAACAACCTGCCCAAAGCCCACACCTGGTGAGTGTCAGCCTTCCATGAACCTGCCTGCAGCCTGACCTCCAGGCACAATGTACGCCACTTGGTATACTAAGATGAAGCTGTAGGTCAGAGGTTCCGTGAGTGGTTTTGCCCCTGACCTCATTGTCATTACAAAGAATTGCACCACCACAGACGCGGTGTAATCAACGACTGTTAATTGTTTTTGAAATTGGAACTTTGACGGTCCTTTAAAACTGTTTTAGACGGATTTGTAGTCATGTTTCAGTCTAAACGATGTATGGTTCAGATGTATGGTTCTGTTTGTTATAAGCCGATTTTGCAGCTACTGGAGGTTAGAACTTAGCTGCGTTAGGATTCAGTTAATGTATATGGTAACCATGGAGTATAAAGAGCTCCTAATGCCAAAGGCTCGTATTTAAGTTCATCTTGCCTTCCTCTCATTGTTCAGCTTCAACCGGATCGACATTCCTCCCTACGAGCACTATGACAAGCTTTATGACAAGCTTCTCACTGCCATCGAGGAGACGTGTGGCTTTGCTGTCGAGTGAAACACTGCTAACGCAGCAGTCGGTAGGAATAAGGAGCGAAGGAATGGCCCCACCATCCAGTCCACCCAGGAAAAGAAGGGGCGTCTACAGTCCCATGGCCCAAGGAGGGGAATGTGACCAGGCCGAGAGGGGGAGGCAGAGGACACCAGAGCTAGTTATCTGGTTCTGTCCAGTGGTCTCCCCTCATGTCCCTTCTTTTTACAAAATAAAAAAAACATTTTCAGCTGCTAATAATTCAGACTATTTACTAACTTGTAGAACCTGCATAAATTGCTGGCTCTTCCCTTTTTTTGTAAGTTCCTTTTTAGCGTTATAAAACCAGTCAGTATTCCATTTAACACCAGACCATCGTACCAAGCTGTACAGGAGGTCTACACCTGAACAAAACAATGGCCACAAAAACAACACTGGTATCACTGGTTTGATGGAGTACAGGGTTATCCACAACACTGAACTATGCATGTATGTTTGGAGGCACGAAGGCTCTTTAGTGGGGCCTGAGTCCATTTCTTCGACCGAAGCCTCTCGTGGGTTACCTGTCATCACACAGAGGCTGGATTTCGGAAAACGTGTTCAGAACTGGATCTTATGGAGATAGGCATACAGATCCCCACTGTCTATTACCCTTCAAAGAAAGCAAGGGCCTCTTCTCAGGCGCTTCCAAGCAATCAGTGCTGAAATCTGCCCCACGTCTGACACCTAAGCTTTTTTGAAAATGAAATGGATAAATAACATGAAAGGTGTTATTTTTATATAGCGGGAAAATGGAAAAAATAAACACTAAAATTATATAATATTTATAATTTATTGCTGTTATTCCAGAAATCTTTGCCATTATTCCAGAAGAAAAATACTAACTTTTTAGATGTTCAAAGTTTAACTGTTTATATTAGGGACAAGTTGTGAAAACAGAGTTGGGCTTGAATTCAGTTCACCTAGATTGCTGTGGGGGAGATCTTTCCATGGCCTCTCTCCTACACGGTAAGTGTACGGCTGGTCTTAAAGGCAGATTGTCTTTGATACACACAGTCCTCTGAGTGCCATTATACTTTTTACTGAATCTATTCAGTTGTTTAGATATTAACTGAACCTTTAAATTCTGGTGACATCGTCCTGTAGGTACATATGGTAGTGTATGCGCGGTGTGTTGCACGGGTCCTTCTCATGAATAGGTAGACCGGCGGAAAGTTCCCTGCTACTCTCATGCATTTTGTTAGGTGAACATTATACACAATGACATTTTTTCTAAGTGCTACATTTGCCATTGTGGCAAATAACTACTTCTGGTTGTGGTCTTCTGGTGCTAAATACAGTAGCTAATTTATTTCATGAGATAGGCAAAATTGGTGCATGGAGAAGCAAACAAAAATACTGCATCGAATTGAACAGACATCACTCAGACTTAAAGATACAATCTCAGGAGATGTCATATTATTTGTTGTATAACTTCTGAGCTGACTTGGTGGGATGCAAAACATTTTCCTTTAATGGTTGGATGTCTTATACAGTACATTGTGTTAAGGGGCTAAGATGTCCACTCGTCATTTGTTAATGTAACCTAACAATAGACCTTGATGTGTTTTTTCAGTTTCCACGTTGAACGTAAATATAAATGCAACGATTTGAGAGATTTCTCAGAGTAACAGTTCATATAACGAAATTTAAATTAATCCATTAGGCCCACTTGAGAAATACGCTTTTTGTAGTTATGGAGTATTTCCGGGATATTTTCTTTCAGCTCATGAAAAATGGGACCAACACTTCACATGTTGCATTATTATTTTTCTATATGTATATATCTCCATATTGGCTATAATTTAAATCTAAATGAATTAAATTAACCCCCATTTCTACTCGCCTGAGTCTAGCTCTCCCTTTTTTACGATGTCTTTCTACAGTAGCAATCTGACCGTGGACTGTGCTATAAGTTTGGATACATTTAAAATGCTCATCTATTCTTTTTATTTGTGTCTGCTAAGTGAAAATTTCGCCATTGAAAATGTCATCAGATGGTGCTTTGTGTTATGATTTGAAATTGTTCATATGTGGATCTCAACCTATTATTTAAGTAGAAATATTCTCAAAAAGAATGCACACACAGAACTATCAGTCTCCGTATGTAATAGGTGATATGTCTATTTATGTACCAGATAGCTTATGTGCTGAAGGATTTTA
Organism: Esox masquinongy; assembly: GCA_016801175.1. Lineage (NCBI taxonomy): Eukaryota > Metazoa > Chordata > Actinopteri > Esociformes > Esocidae > Esox > Esox masquinongy. The sequence continues at coordinate 8,786 of JACXGI010009808.1, read as the reverse complement.
TATATAACATTTACTCTACAGTCAATTGCACACTGATCTCCTTACAGTCTGTTTGTTTTTACATCTCAGTTTGCATTACTCCATAGCTGCTTCTATAAAAAAATTGAACCTTTTATTAACAAGTCGAAGTTGAGATGCAGCTTTCTGTTGCTTTGTTTTTTAGCATGATCCACTAGCAGAACTATATCTCCTATAGCTGGCTGATGCAATTTCATGTACGTAACACTATCATTTTTGTAAGAGTTTTATTTTTGTGTGTAATTAGTCAAATTAAACTTGCTTTTGTCTACTGATATGGCGACTTGCACATCGTGTCTTTTCTCAGTATGCTTGAGCATCCCTATCTCCCGGATCGGCTAATCAGCAACTGTAATTGAGAAACTGAGTTCAGCGCAAGAGTTGTGTTGTCTGCCAATGTGCCTCTGACTTTGGATCAGAAGAATTGTTACTTGAGAAATGGTAAAAGTTGACATTGGTCATTTCACTTTAATCAACAACTATCTGGCAAAGTAAATGCATGGCAAAAAGGCTGTTATTAATAATACAACACTTACATCTTAGGGCCTTGCTTACAGGGACAAACAAACAATTGGGAGTTAATCTAAATAAGGAAACATTTTGTTAGAGCAGGTTTGAGGAACATGCATTGGTTTAGGGCAGATACAAGCACTAACCCTGATCAAAAAGTAATTGTTAGAACATCCAATCTATTTAAAATGCACACTCCACCCTCTCCTTTGGGTAAACCAATCCCTTTCATTTCTGCCTTCAGGGCAGATCTGGCTCAAAATGTATTTGAGTAAACTCCGATGTGCAGCTGGACACTATTGAAGCATATTGTGTCTTCTGTGAGGTGATTATGTAGGTAGGTTGGTGATTATGTAGGTAAAATCCAACAATGAGCTGAAGCAGGAGGTACTTTTGTAAATGTGGCAAAAACACCACTTTGGGCTTAAATGGGCGGTCCAAACTGAGACATTGGGGCCACATTCATATACTAAGACATTTGTTTTCATTACAAAATACAGCAAATATGGACAACGATTAACTTCATGACTAACTTTGATGTTGTTTTTGACATCAAAATAATAAAATATTAAAGAAATGCCACTGACCACCATTATATAGTAAAGAAGAAATATAGGTTAGCTTTCTAAATTAAGCCAAAAAAGCACAACAAAATGACTTAGTGTTACTAAACCAAAAACTACTTTAGAACAAAACAAAAAAACAACAGAGGCTTGTGGCCTCTATATCCCAGATTGACAATTACTATTGATGGCAGCATCTGATGTGTTTACTTTTTGTCATGGCTCAGCCTTACAGAAACTAAACTTGGTTGCTGCCACCTGGGGGTTGAAGTGTGGAAGTGTTTTTCCTGCTGACCCTAACCATTCCATTAGGTAACTTAAGTTAAATGTTCTCCATATATAGTGTAGAGAATTGTCCACCATAATATGGATGTCCTTATCCTACAGTAAACGGGACACCACCTTTTCCTACACTGGTAAGAAACGTTTGTTAAAGGCGTCACAGGCAGCTCTTATCCAGGGTAAAGTATGGCCCTGTCCTTTGGAACAGTCTTCCTGAAAATCTGATTTTTCTAAAATGTAACAATTTTATTAATCTTTTGACATTCTTTTTATATTAAAATGAAACAATTTTTATTATTTTATTTGTCAAACCCTTTGAATTGCATTTTATATACATAAAGTTCTTGATAAACACGCCCCGTCAAGAAAGTCTTTACTAAAAACTGTTAGAGCCTCAGGTTTAGCTTTGCACTATCTTAGTTAGTCCAACATAAACACCTGCTTTGGTACATAGCTTTTGCTTCCAAAATCCCCTCTGATAAGCAAGGAATCAGTGCTCTCCTTGCAAAAGGTGATGACCAACTAAGAATGGCCAAGACCCAAAACCAAGAAACGGGTGAAGTCGTTCCTGGGCATTGCAGGTTATAGTAGGAAATTCATCTCTAATTATGTTCCCATAGAATCCCTGCTGACTGACCTCACAATAAAGAGACTAATGTTATAAAGTTTAAGTAAACCCGGGGCACAGAAAAGGTGTTTCAGATCCTGAAGAAGGAGCTCTGCTTCAAGTATTTGCATCAGTTTTCCCCAACTACTCACACCATGAATGCGGTCCCCCACTCTTCTTACCTACAATCCCCCAAACAAAACATTTTGTTTTAATTCAAAACGAATGAGGTCTAAATTTTCACAGTGGCGATGTTAGCCTTCCCTAACCTTCTGAGACTCCCAAGAGTCAATCAGCTGTGCAACGTATATGGCAAAACTGTGAAGCAGTGTACACTCAGAAGCTTGACACTTGTATCACATGGGAGAGGTCAGGGAATATGCTATGGAGCTTATGCTTTGAGTAGTGACAATGTCAATGTACAAACTTAAATGTGCACTCTGGTCGAATAATAATCCATCTGAAATCCCTTTCCAACTGAAGTCTCACCTTGCAAACCAATCACTGGTTTAGAAAACAAAACAACAATAGTGAACATCTGATACTAGACCACTAAGAGCAATGCAGCTCTCTCCTCAAACCAGCCCTCTCCTCAAACCACTCCTCTCACCTGCACATCTGAAGGTCATTATGATAGGGATTGGTATTGATACATGTCACAGGCCGAGGTCACTTTGTTTTTTTTTGTTTTTTTTTGGAGGAGCTCGGCAATTTCATTGGGTTGACCAGAGTGCACCTTTACACTGTATTGCTTCCAAGCAATACTGTACATCCCTTATTCTGTGGATTCCCATCTTTCTCAGGTGATTGAAAGCACGATTGAGGTTAGAAGGAGCTAAGGAGGGCATTCTCATTATCAAGAGCATTAATGGCAGTGTTCTTAGGGCAAAACACTTGTCATAGCTCATTACTGTGGTGCACCTGCTGCCATTTAATATGATAAAGGCTTAGACATGGAGACGGGTTCTAGTGATTTGCAATTTCAACAGACATATTGTAGCAATAGACTAACATGATTAGTCATGCACCACATATATCAATGCGTCTATTTAATTATAATTTATTTATCAGTAATTTATAACTTATGGTCCAAGAAACAATTGAACCTTATCAAGGGAGTGTGTTCCTTTCAAGGTTGAGAAAGAAGGGCTTTTCTGTATGAAGGTACAGAATATAGTCTGTCAACTGAAACTTTACTAGAGCTGTTTTAATGTAAAGTGTGATTCCTGTATCCAGTAATTGCAAGGCACATTATGATGCAAAACGATGTATAGAGATGCACCAGGAAGTGGAGTTTGAGAAAATTATGGAACCATACTTGATTTTTCTCCCAGATGTCTGTCTGGTCGGTTTCCTTGGACATCTGTTATGTCTGCTTGTATCTTTGTCAATAAAGCATCTCGTATCCTGGAAGCCATCCTGACTTTTCTTCATTACTGACCTTCCTCAGTATGATGGGATTATGACAACAAAGACGGTAGGAGACATAAACACGGTGCCAATAAAATCAGGATGGCAATCCTCATGCTTAATTCTAGGCCAAATGAACTATGCCAGGGCATCATCGAGCCAAAACGTGACTGCTATGACTTTTGCAAACCCATACAAAAATCAACCTCTTGCAATTTCGATCTATGTAACTGTTACGTCTATTTGTTTTTTTAATAACAGATAAGGTAATTGACAGTAGACTCCAGATGTTCATAAAAGGTTGTGGGTCTGAATATGAGGATATTTTGGAATAGGTAAAAGAATATGGAGATAAACACCATCTTGATGGCGTAAAGTCTTTCCATCAAGGAGATTGGGAGGGGGCTCCAAAATGGAATGCTTGTTTTAAGGTTTTCCATTAGCGAGAGAACATTATCTTCAAGTAATGAGGAGTAGATCTGTAGATCTGTGTCTGCACAGGCATTAATTAAACTGTTTTTCCAATTGATTCTCTAACCAAAGAAAGTATCAAACAGCTTGGGCACATTTAGTAAAACAGACATAACTGATTGTAGGTTATTTGCATAAGGAAGAGCGTCAACCACTTACAGATACATTCTATTCAGCGTGTCTTGGTATTATACAGTAGCAATGTATTTCTGATGGTTGGGGAGAGGAGTTGAAGAGGTTCGATGCCAGGACCACAAGTAGGACCACACGACTTGATCAAAGGCCTTCTCTATATTGAGATTTAACAGTAGGATCTACAATAAGTCATACTGATGAATATAAAAGCTTGAGGAACAAGTTTCCATTAGGGATGGAGTCATTGTTATCTGAATAGACTAATTTGCCCACCCACAAGGGGAGCGTGAAACCAAAGTTTTTGCTGAATTTTCTAAAAATCTGTGAGATAAATGTCTTTTTCTAACACTATTTCTTCCAGATCCCTGCCTTTCTTTGTAAAACTCTAATGACAGCCTTATCCGGAGTAGGTGGCAATGCTCCCTCATCATGTGTTGTCGTTGGTTTTAAATAAAATATACATTTTAGCTTTCAAATAATCACCGAATGATGGTTATGTGAGGAGTTGAGGAACGAGCCTCCATACCCCGTCATTCTATACAACGTCATCCAGTCTCTAGGAGACGATAAAGAGCTGTCATCAGCGATTACAACGTTGTTGGTATTTTACATCCTATTGATTACCATTCTTAATGTATGTATTGAAAATAATGAGTTCATGGCAGATAGATCTATCCAAGTACTTGTCCGTTACATTATGAGAGAGAGAATAAAACGCAAGACAGACTTATTTAGGTTTGCATAATCATTTCCGCAGCATTTGAATTCGCACTGGCATCTTTGAGACATACTATGCAAGATTGTGGCCTCCAATGGTGGGAAAATCATGCAATATTCACACACACTGAGCAGAAACATGATACAGTTCCATCAGAATTGTCTTCACACTCGCAAAACTCCAGGGGGGCTCTATCATCTTCCAGAGAATCCTGATTCTATCTAGGTTACTTATGATTTTCTAGTTCAAGCCATTTGGTCATGGCGACTGTTTATGCGACAATACCACTGCCAGTGATGACTCTGGACGGCTATATCTATGGCTCTGTGTGTCTGATTGAAAAATGGCAATGATCAGAGCGTTTTCCTAGCTGTCCTCTTTCAATTTATCAAACGTTTCTGTCACAAACTCTCATAAACACCTGAAACCACAGTATATTTCATTTAATGTTACATCAAGCTGATTTTACCAACAAACATGCTCATTATGTCCTGATTTGCTCCATAGATTTCTACCTAGTGGTGGCTAATGTTAGCTGAAGTTTGCCTTGGCTTGGCTGTTTAAAGAAAACTATATCAAGGATTACTGTTTCTCCTGGACCATAGACTACTTTCAGTGTGAAGAACTATCTAACATCAAGTTGTACAAAGTGAAATTACCCTTTAACATAACTGAGATAAGCTGTGAAGAAGTGGCTTTACGCTGACTTATCACAGGGAATACAGTGGTATGAAAAAGTTTAAGCACCCCTCTGAGGCTGCATAATAATTGACTCTGTCATCACAGACAATGATCACAGTGGCATGCCATTCATTTTCTAATCAAAGCTGAGTACTGGGGTATTGTCCAGACAAAGAGTTTCAGTGTAGCAATATTAAGTTGTATGAAATTAAGTTGTGTGAAAAATAGGCTATGCAAAAATTTGGGCACCCTTGTCATTCTGTTGATTTGAATACCTGTAACTACTTAGCACTGATTAATTGGAACACACAATTGGTTTGGTGAGCTCATTAAGCCTTGAAATTAGACAAGTGCATCCAATCATGAGAAAAGGTATTTAAGGTGGCCAATTGCAAGTTGATGTTCTCTTTGACTCTCCTCTGAAGAGTGGCAACATGGCCTCAAAACAACTCTCAAATGACCTGGAAACAAAGATTGTTCAACATTATGGTTTAGGGGAAGGCTACAAAAAGCTATCGCAGAGATGTAAGCTGTCAGTGTCCACTATGAGGAACATAGTGAGGAAATGGAAGACCACAGGCACAGTTCTTGTTAAGGCCAGAAGTGGCAGGCCAAATAAAATATCGGAGAGGCAAAGGCGAAGGATGGTGAAAACGGTCAAAAACAGCCCACGGACCACCTCCAAAGACCTACAACATCATCTTGCTGCAGATGGTGTCACTGTGCATCGTTCAACAATTCAGTGCACTTTGCACAAGGAGAAGCTGTACGGGAGAGTGATGCGGAAGAAGACTTTTCTGCACACACGCCACAAACAGAGTCGCTTGAGGTATGCAAACGCACATTTGGACAAGCCAGCTTCATTTTGGAATAAGGTGCTGTGAACTGATGAAACAAAGATTGAGTTATTTGGTCATAACAAGGGGCGTTATGCATGGCGGCAAAAGAACACAGCGTTCCAAGAAAAACACTTGCTACCCACAGTAAAATTTGGTGGAGGTTCCATCATGCTGGGTGTGTGGCCAGTGCCGGTACTGGGAATCTTGTTAAAGTTGAGGGTTGCATGGATTCCACTCAATATCAGCAGATTCTTGGGAATAATGTTGAAGAATCAGTCTCAAAGTTGAAGTTACGCCGGTGCTGGATATTTCAACAAGACAACAAAACACTGCTCAAAATCTACCCGGGCATTTATGCAGAGGAACAAGTACAATGTTCTGGAATGGCCATCCCAGTCCCCAGACCTGAATATCATTGAGAATCTGTGGGATGATTTGAAGCGGGCTGCCCATGCTTGGCAACCATCAAACCTAACTGAACTGGAGATGTTTTGTAAGGAGGAATGTTCCAAAATACCTTCATCCAGAATCCAGACACTCATTAGAGACTATTGGAAGCATCTAGAGGCTGTTATTTTAGCAAAAGGAGGCTCTACCAAATATTGATGTGATTTTTCTGTTGGGGTGCCCAAATTTATGCACCTGTCTAATTTCATTTTGATGCATATTGCACATTTTCTGTTAATCCAATAAACCTCATTTTACTTCTGAAATACTACTGTGTCCATCAGTTATTTGATAGATCAAAATGATATTGCTGATCCAAACACCAAATTATTTATAAATGGAAATCATGGAAATTGTCAGGGGTGCCCAAACTTTTTCATACGACTGTATATGGGCACGCTATAATGGCACATATGTATGCTTTTTTTATAGATTTTTGATGGCACATGTTCAGGGAAAGAAGTCTTGCTATCCCATGCAACATCTCTGGACCACTGACATGATATAAACTTGAGTAAACGATATGGGTCATTTCATAGAGATCTGACATTTACAAAATGACACTGACAGACCCAGGAGATGGTGCATACATTTTCTTTATTTTGCTGTAATTTAACCAGGAAAGTTAGTATGTTACATGTTTCATAGAATAATAATACTGTTTTATTACCCTTTTAATCCTTTCACCATTTGACAAAGTGAGAACTGTAATGCTTTGCATTTCAGTTTTAGCATTTATTTGAATGAGTCTTGCTGGTCCTGAGAAACATAAGTGTGAACTGAAGTGGTTTCATCAATGACAAAAATAGGTGAGGGTAGAGGGACAGGGGAAATTGGACAAAGGGCCTATTTACATTCATGAGAGCTATTAGGACATTATTTAAATAATATGTAGATACACTTTTCTTTTCACATTTGTGAAAATGATTTATTGGGCAAACAGAGCTTGGCGACAGGCGCTATACATGCGCAAACAACGCCTTCAAATTGCCAAAGTCTGAAAATGGAACTGCACCCAAACAATATGAATGTCGTGTAAATTTGGTGGGGGAAAGATGTTGGAAAGATTGTGAATCTATTCTTTTACACACATCTACTATTTGAATGTGTATTTCACATGTTGAAGAAAACATCTGAGTATGATGTTTATATAGATGATGACACTAATAAGTCATTCTACCATTTAAATCCAGTGATTCTGGCACCTATTGGCAGTATTTCTGAAGTCACAAAACCTAGCATGATTTCTGCAAAGTAGTGAGTAATGTAGTCTTCCTTCTTTGCCAATTAAATGTATCTTGAATACTCCTCAGTTACAAGATCTGGGCATTTGCTTAGCATTTTTCTTTCCGTATTCCTATTTTAATCAAAACTATTCAGTTGTATGTATTAATCTTACCTAATCCAGAATAGTCTATATCTATCATACTATGTTGAATTTTAGTAAGTATCCTTTCAAAATAAATGAAGGCATTACTTTGTGGAAAACTGTTAATTGAATCAATTATTGATAAAAAAAAAACAAGTAGAACTTTGTAGAAATGGCATCCACAAAATGCCATTGCAAAATGCAAATTTTGTGGTCAATTATCTATTTCTTTGTGGATTTCTGACATTGGGGTTATAGACTTGTTGCAACAACTAGCAGCCACCTGGAAAGTTTTGGCTAACCAGGTTTTGAATACGCAACACGAAACTTGCTCCCTGGTACACAGACAATACTAGAGCACTCAAGCAAGCCTCCAGAAAATTGGAGCGAAAGTGGCGCTCCACCAAGTTGGAAGTATTCAGACTAGCCTGGACAGACAGTACACTACAATACCGAAAAGCACCCACATCTGCTCGATCAGCTTATTTCTCCAACCTGATTGCGGTGAACAAAAACAATCCAAAATTTCTCTTTGATAAAGTTGCAAAGTTAACAAAAAAGCAACGCTCAACAAGTGAAGTGGGTCTTCACTTTAGCTGTAATGAATACATGAACTACTTTGATGAAAAGATCATCACCATTAGAAACCAAATATCTGACTCCTCCTTAAATAGTTATAGTCCCCAAAATCTCAGTTGTCCTGAGAATGTCCTGAACCTCCCTGACCAGGTGTCAA